>JAQZBX010024205.1:0-30311 GCA_029593785.1 Cabassous unicinctus
AAGGATGTTGGTGTGGGATGTTGTGGGAGGTGTGGGAGGTGGGGAACATGGGAATCCCTGTAATTTCTGAGTAATAATTAGGTAATCTAAGCACCTTTAAAAATATATATATATAAAATAACATTTATGTAAGAAAATGCACATATATGCATATGTATTTATATATCATTTTACAAATATTGGTATGTACTGTGAAAAAATCTTGATTTTTATTAACAATAAAAAATAAAAATAAGAAATAAAATAAAAATAAAATAAAAATAATAAAATAAAATAAAAAAACTGATGATACAGAAAGCCAACAACTCTGAGCTCTCCCGGTAATTGCTCAAAGTTCCGTATGTATTATAAGGTATTATCATAAATCATTTATAACTGTTTTTGTTCGTTGTTCTAATTTTGTTTTGTTTGGTTGGGGCCTGCTACAGCATAAATTCAGAGATTGGGGTAAATAATTTTGGAACTTACGGCATTCCATTATTTCCCAGTGTGAGATTTGCAGAGCTGCTTACTTCTTACTTGCTTTGTCTGTGTGTTGTGTGTGTTTCTGTGTGAGATGTGGTGCGTGTGTGTGTGTGTGTGTGTGTGCCGGGCTTTGGCAAGAAAAGAAAGAACAATTTCCGAGCTAAGTGGTGCTACACAAAATGTTCACTAATTACAAAACAAACAAACCAAACAAACAAAAAAAACCAACACCAAAAACACACTTCTCCTTTTGGGTTCTTTGTGCTTCATACTACTGAACATCGTACTTGGGTAATACATCTTGTTTTAAAAAAATGTTTCAGGTACACACACATACAAATGCCTCATTTAAACATACATAAAAAAAAAAAAAGAAAATGCAATTTTACAATGAATGTTTAATATTAAATGCAATAACTTTCCTGTGAATTATATGCTAATATCTAATACAGGGAATGATTTTAAAATTTTTTCTTTTAAGGTCATAAAAATGGTGCCATATTAGAAATAATATTTAATACTTGAACTAGACCAAGGTCCAACAAACTGATAAGACCTGTCATGAAATAGGGTTCAACATTCATACATGTTTTTTGTTTTTATGTTTGTTTAAATAGCAATGAAGCAATGATTTATACTAAATAGTACATGGTTGAAAAATTCAGTAATGAGAGAAAGTCAATAGAGTCTATTCATGATTTCTCCAGAAGACAGTAACAGAGATGTCTAGTACAATCATAAGGGCAATGAGAATAATTCACCAATGCTATAAAAACAGTGTTTTAACTATTGCATTTTTTTTACTTTCATTAGAATCAGTATGCTACTGCATTTTATTTGTATTTGCTATGAGACCACTCATGCTTAATAAATCTGGCATAAATTGGAGATGCTGAATGTAATATAATCATTGTAGGATTCTATGATTTCCCTCATGGTGGATTTGGGGATAGATATATACCAACAGCAAATTCCCACATGCGTTTTCAATATATACACACATCAAAGAGATTCATTATCCTCCATCTTAGAGGTCAAGATTAGTTTTGTCACTATGCCTAACTTGAACTCATAGAGCTCTTACACTTACGGGAAACCATACATGAAGTGACTGCATGAAGTGATATATCATTAAACATATCACAGGTGAATCATACTGTCTATGTTGTGAAGATATCCAAATTTCTGAAATTCTAGGTGAAAATAGCATTAGGCTTGGAAATAATCAAATATGTACAGGATGAATTAATGTGCCTAGAGAAAGAATAATGGTGGTAAGATTGGGTAGAGATTAAAAGTCATCAAGTGTAGAAAAGGAGTTAAATTTTGAGAATCTTCCAAAGAAACTTCTATGCATAAATAGTTCATCCTTCCCATGGTATAATGATAAAAATCTCACCAAATAAGACCAATGTAGTCCCATCAGAACCCATAAATTCTTCTATAATTCCCATCAGAATGAGGCATGATGTAATGCTGCCTAAGCATGAGATCTGATTTCCTACCTATGTAACTTTCACAAGTGGAGTCTTTAAGGGCACATCATATCACTTCCTAAGGACTTTTCTTATCAGTTTAGTAAGTCACACAATAGTTCCAAAAATAAAAATTAGTACACTTCATGCAGACTGTCTTAATTCTGATTCAGCACAATTCCAAATAAGAGAGACCTAAGCTCAGGGATGAGACTGTGTTTGGTTTAACTACAAATGCATCCTCTACTCCAATTGCTATTGCATATCTCTTTTAGTAAGTTTCGCCACTATTCCCCAGTGTGAGATTTACAAAACTGCAAATTGATCAGAACCTCTATTAGGTGGCTATTAATTCATACCTAAATTATTTCAACATTCTAGTGATTAAATTTCAAATCAATAATGGAAATGAGTGAAGAAAAATAGATGAGAGTATATTTTACTTTATTTGGACACTCAGCTGATCTAAAAAAAACAGAACCCCATTCTTTTTAGAAAGGTAATACCTAAGTTAAAAAGTAAAATGTAGACAGAATATACTATATTTAAAAACTTTTATAAAAACAAATATGCATACTTTTTTTATTATACAATTGAACTCTGATGACATTTTATTTTTAAATTTGTATTTGATAGTAAATTTCTGCTGGATTACTGAACCTAGAAAATGAAATATACCTAGCAAAAGATAAAACATGTTATCTGATCTTATTTTATTTTATTCATTTTACATTTATGTGGAATACCAAAAGAGTGCAACAATATTTTATTTGCACAGTAAAACTATGTGAATCCTTCTGCTTTTTATTAACAGTACCATATATCTCTTTGTTCTGCAGATGACTTCTAAAAATCCACATCCTCCATAAATCCATCTTAGATTGATCAGAAAGAGATTAATGATTTCTACTGGACACAATTTATCTCAACCTTGAAGTTCTAAGTTCTACTCCCTTTGTTTTCAACCCCCCAATAAAAATTTACACTTGATTTCTTTCCAACTTGCAATTGACCAGAACATAGTGTGAATAATTTTACTGTCTGTGTGTGCATCTGTGCAACATTTTTCTTCTGTTGAATAAAAATTTTCCATGTTTTTCTCTTTCAATGTAACTTGATGCAGACTCTATACCTTTGGAAGATAGGAATCCTCAGACAGTACAGCTACAGCATAATTTAACAAAATGTCATTTATTCAACAAATATTGAATACCTATTATGTATCAGAAATTTGTCCAGAAGTTGGAAATGCAACAATTAATAAGACATAGTTCCTCCCCTTGATATATTGACTTTAATGCTATCGGGGTGGGGGGGGGATATGTATCAGCTTTCATTAAATAATTTTGCAGTAACAAAAGCCCCCATATATCAGGGACTTACAATGCTTTCTTTCTTTTTTTAAGATTTATTTATTTATTTATTCCTGCCCCCCCCCCATTGTTTTTGCGCTCACTATCTGCTCTCTGTGTCCATTCGCTGTGTGTTCTTCTGTGTCTGCTTGTCTTCTCTTTAGGCGACACTAGGAACTGATCCTGGTACCTTCCAGAGTGGGAGAAAGGCACTCATTCTCTTGTGCCACCTCAGCTCCCTGGTCTGCTGCGTCTCTTATTGTCTATCCTCTGTTTCTCTTTTTGTTGCATCATCTTGCTGTGCCAGCTCTTCCAACGGGCCAGCACGCTGCACGGGCCACTTGTTTTTTGCCAGGAGGCCCTGGGAATCAAATGCTGGACCTCCTATATGGTAGACAGGAGCCCAATCGCTTGAGCCACATCCCCTTCCCTCAATGCTTTATTTCTTACACTAAATAGTGACCATGGTGGCAATACATTGGTTATGACTTTCTCACATATCTTCTTCATTACTGGATTGATACTGAGGAAGAAACCCCAATGCCATACTTGTAACATAGGAAAAGGATAACAAAGTGCTCTTAAAGTTCTTGCTCCCAGTGACATATGTGTCCTCCACTCAAGTCACATGGCCAAGCTTGATGTCAATGGGTTGAGAAAATATACTTCTCCCATAGAAAGGCACTGCAGGTTATAGGCAATGAGTAGGGCTTAATAACCCTCTTATAGGATATATAAAAATTGGAAACAAAAATATAATTTAGGAAGCGGAGGTGGCTCAAATGATTAGGCACCTCCCTCCCACATGGGAGGCCTCAGGTTCGGTTCCTGGTGCCTCCTAAGAAGAAGATGAGCAGATAGTGAGCACAAACAATGGGGAGGTGGGGAGAAATAAGTAAATGAATAAATCTTTAAAAATATATATATGATTTATCATAAATTAACTGCAAAGCTATATGATAAAATATGAAATCTATTCTGATCACAGAAATGGAATCATCTAAATACAGCACTTGGCAGCAATAAGGAAAGGGGAAGTGGTACTTGAACTGAATCTTGTAGGTTGGGTGAGAGTCTGTCAGGGTGACAAGATGGAAAAGGCATTGTAGACAAAGGGTAAAGATGTGCATTTTTTAAAAAGGAGGTACTGGGGATTGAAACTGGGACCTTGTACATGCGAAGCAGGCACTCAACTACTGAGCTACACCTGCTCCATGATGTGCATTTGCAAAGACATAAAGGAAGGAATGAGCCCACTTTGTTCAGAAAATGAACTGTTGATTGGATTGTTTGTTGTAATGGTGGTTTGAGATTAAATGCAATTAAGAAGCTTTGAATTTTTATCTCCTCAGAAATAGAGTGCCCCTTGAAGTTGAGTTTTAGCAGGGGAGTGACCCAATAAACCCAACTTTGGGCAAGTCAATTAATTAATGCCCTACACTCTAGGGTTAGGATTCTCAATCTATAAAGTGGGATTTGGGGGCCCAGTTACATGTTAGGTTCTTTCCAGACTTTAAATTCTATGACTCCATGTTCTTTAAATTATTATTCAATTAAGATGATTTTGAAACATAATGAAAACATTTCAAGATTTCAAGACTTGCATTTTCCAAACCTTGAATTTGAAGCAAAATTTTTCTTTCTTTTCTGACTCAAGGTATCAATAATAGTTGTTCAAAAACTATTTATGTATCCTGATATATGGTTAGACAAAAAAAAGCAGATTTCAGAATAATTATATTTTGAACTGTATTGTCATTTTTAAACAAAATATGTCAGAGGAAAATTGTGTTTTCTCAGATTATGGGCCTAAATATTTCAGTTTTTATTTTCTAGACAGTAAAATCTGATACTTTTATTCTAAACACTGAGTGTATACACCATGAGATATAGTAAGATATAAGTGAAATAATGAATTAGGTGAAAGAATTCAGGATTGACTAGATTATGCTGAGGTAACAACTAGTCCTCAAATATCAGTGGTTTAGAATAACCAAGATTTATTTTTAGTTCACCTAAAGATCACTTCGATTCTGGGTAACTCTCAAGAGTAGCCATACTCATGTTTTGGTTCAGGATTCCAAGTGTGTTTTGTACTTCGGAAACCTCTTATCAACACAAGTTCTTTCACTATTGCCTTGGCAGGGTAAAGCATAAGCTGGAGAGCACGGTACCAGCAATCAAATGCTTCTACCCAAAAGTGACACATGTCATTTCTGCCCACCATAATATTCACTCACATTTCATTGCTCCAAGGAAGTTACACGACCTCTCCTAACTTCAAGGGGATGGAAAAGTGTCATGTTCCTAGTGTGCCCAAAGCTAGAGAAGAATCAGATTGCTGCTGGAGAAGGGCAGCTATACCTACCACATAATGTATATCAAGTGAGAAGGAATTTAACATCAGTTCACCACCTACCACAGGCCATAAAGTGCTAGGACCCTTTTCATCTGTTAACTTAGTGGATATTCACAAAAATCTTTTTGGTATATTATAATACATTCATTTTGCAAATCAAACAAACCAAGAAACAAACAAACAAAGTAAACAACAGAAACCAACACTGATACCCCAAACCTGCCCCAAACAGATAGGACTCATGAATTCTTATTCCAAGATCTATGTTCTTTGTACCCAATCATGTTGCCTTTGAATGTCTCTGCAAGCTTAAGAATAATTAATAAATATGAACCTTGTGTTTATCACTTAAAAAATCAAGTAGGAATTGTGTGTTTAGGTTATAATTTTCTTCTCTTTTTTGGAAAACTAAATTAAAAAAAACATATTAAAACAATTAAATATCTCAGATTATCTGATTTACATGCAACCAGAGAAATCTCCAAATTTTGTTCTAACTATTTGAGTGTTTTGAATCAGCTTTTTCAGAAGTTATAAACATCTGACTCACAGGCTACCAATTCATTCTTTTTTTGTGTGTTTCACCCATCAATGGCCATAGGAATTAAAAATGGAGCCCACTTCAGCATAAAATGTGAATCTAGTTACGTGAGCCTTTTTAAAAGCTCAGTGATAGGTAAAGAGCATTCATACCCACTGAATATCTTATCTCAGTGTTTCAGTGAGGTAGGATGATGGTCTTGCAAGAGAGATTATTCAACATGGTCTAGAGATTTTATTTTTAAGATGAAAAAGTATCCTGCTATATGGCAAGGATAATGGTTTCTATATTCTCATGAAGGCAGTCAGTAGCTCCATAGAAAGGCCATGAAATGCATTGCCCTTTTCTTTCAAAATGACTATTATATATATATAAATGAATTGACAATGGATTTAGTTTGCATATATTAATATTCACCCAAATTGTCTATTTTGGATATTAAATAATTTTTAGGATTTGGGCATTTGAAACAAGCTCTTTCTGAGTTACTTAAATTCTTGAATACCTTTCTCTACATCAGAATATATCTAGGCGGGTTGAAGAAGGAAAGCCCACTCAAAGCTCTTGTCATGCAGTAAAAATACTATTTCTGTATTTTACAACTTTAGAAGGTAACTTTTTTCAGTTTTAAGAGTACTTTGAGTGCTGATTTCTAGGCTGTTTTCTGGGCATGATTTATAATCTTCCCAACAAAACTGGGAAGTAGCAATTACTAACCTCACTCACGAACATTATTTAGCTGAGGCTCAGAAATGTAAATTAGCATTCCTAAGGTTGGTGATGAAATAGAGATCCACAAACCAATTCTGAGAGATTCTAGTGTTAGGCCATTTTCTGAGACGTCATCGTTTTCACGAATAATGGCACCGTAACTATTTAAGATGTGGGCAAGTCACTTTATGGATATTTCAGAACCACCTCTTCTTTGTTATTTTTCTATGAAGTCTCTTGCACCTATCCCCTTTAATCTATTGACATTGATTCTGACCTAATTTAGACCTTTTTATATGTAGCTTTAACTTCTTTAATTCTTTCAGTCATCAAAGCATTATATATGAAAGAATTAAAGAAGTTAAAGAATGTCGGCACCATTTTTGAAAAACATTTTATTATTCTTTTACCCTGGACTACATACTGAGGTAAAACAGGTAAACCATATTTTAAAAAAATGGTCCCAAATTCTTTGAACACACTACAGAATCAAGAGCTTGGGTCTCTGTGTCCTCTCCTTGAATTTACACTCTGTGACTGCTTGGCCAATACAATATGGTAGAGGAGATTCTGTGCTTGTCTGGGCCCAGGGCTTAAGAAACTGGAGCTTCCACTTCTTGTCAGATGTCAGAAAACCCAGGTCACATGGAGAGACTGTGGCAGCCCCATCTGCAGTCTCAGTCAACAGCAGCATCAGCTACCTGGCATGTGATTGAGAAAGATTTTGACATGGGTAGAGCCCCAGGCTCCAATCAAGAACCATCCAACTGAACATAGTCAACTCCCAGAACTGTGAGAGATAATGATAAAAATAGTTGTTGCTGTTTTAGGTCACTAATAGGGTGACTAGTTATGAAGCAATAAATAAATGGAAAAGATGAGTAAAAACAAAAAACTTGCCAGTTGGGAAGTGGATGTAGCTCAAGCAGTTGGGTGCCTGCCTACCACATGGGAGGCCCAGGGTTTGGTCTCCGGTGCTTCCTAAAGAAGATGAGCAAGACTGCAAGCTGGCACAACAAGATGATGCAACAAGATGACACAATGAGAGACACAATGAGAGACACAACAAGCCGGGAACGGATGTGGCTCAAGAGATTGGGCACTCTCTCCCACATGGGAGGTCCTGGGTTTGGTTTCTGGTGCTTCCTAAAAAAAAGACAACAGAGAGCACAAAGCGAGTACAAACAACGAGGTAGGGGGGAAGAAAAATAAACAAATTAAATAAATATTAAAAAAAAAAACCTTGCCAATAGTCCAGTTGTTATGGGTTGAATATATCCCCCAAAAAAGATATGTTGAAGTCCTAATGCTCAGACATCAAAACGTGACGTTAGTTGAAAATAGGGTGGTTACAATGGAATTAGGCAAGTTAAAATGAAGTGATACTAAAGTAGGGTGAGTCCTTAATCTAATATGACCCGTGTCCTTATAAGATGGGAAGAGACATAGAAAAAGAGAAGATGGCCATGTGAGGATGGTGGTAGATACATCTATAAGCCAAGGAACTCCTGGGGCCACCAGAAGCCGGGAGAGAGACATAGAACAGATTCTTCTCTAGAAACTTCAGAGAGAGAATGGCCCCGCCAACACCTTGATTTTGGACTTTTGGCCTCCAGAACTGTGGGGAATTGCATTCCTGTGGTTTTAAGCCATTCACTTTGTGTTACTTCATAATGGCAGTGTAAGGACACTAAGGCACTAGTGGAAAATGAAGACATGAAACAAAAGAAAGGAAAAGGAAATTGGTTGCTCATCAAAATAAACTCAGGAGAAAGTCCTATATTTATTGGGAAGAAATGCATTGATTAGCTGATGCGTGAACATTTGAGGTAGGCATATTTAGAGGTAGGCATATTTTGACCACATCGGGGAAGGTAGGAGCTTTTTGCTGATTAGAGCCATTAGGTGAGTCCTAAAGCATTTGGTTGGGAGAAGCACTTTTTTTTTTTTTTTTTAATAGAGAAGTTGTGGGTTTACAGAACAATCATGCATAAATTCCAGGATTCCCTTATACCAACCTATTAATGAAACACCTAGAGTTGGAGTGGAACATTTTTTATAATTGATGATAGCACATTTTCATATTGCTCTATTAACTATAGTCCATGGCTTAACTTAGAGTTCACTGTTTGAGCAGTGTAGGTCCATGGATTTTTTAAAAAAATTTATTCTGTCATCATATATGCAATCTAATATTACCCCCTTTTAATCACATTCAGATATATATTTCAGTGCTGTTAATCAAGTTGACAATGTTGTGCTACCATCAGGGGCACAGCATTGCTAATTCAGTGGTGGTGTTTGTTTTTAAATACCTGAGGAGTGGTGGCTTCCAAGTCTGGTGCAGACAGCATCCACTTTACCTTTTCTGGGGCCATTGGTGCTAATACAGCTTTTAATACCATTATCACTCTATTCCTTAAGCTAGTGTTGTTTGATGGCTTGATATCTTTGGTTTTCAAAGAAATCCCTATTCAGAAGAGACTTTAAAGTAGCTATTGTTTCTAGGTATTTTAATTCTCTTAGACAGTTGATAGGGTGGACAAGAGAAGGAGGTGGGGAATTCTAGGAATGAAACCAGGTGCCACTGCAGGAGAGGCCAAAACCAGTGAATTTCCTCAGGCTGAATTATATCTGGCAATGGGGAATATGGCACATTCTTTTAGGTACTTTCAAATTATCATAATATTGATTTCAAATAAATTTGGGGAACTATTTGTCCTCCTAAATAAAACTGAGTCTTCCAGGATTTTGCTGTTTTCTGAAAAAGGAGATTTGTATATATTCACATGTAGCTTCAATAAAACTCTGAATCAAAAATTCAAATTTGCTTTTCATTCCAATTTCTTTCCCTTCCAGATTGCTTTACTGATTTAAACAAAGCACAGCATATATCAGATTAGCATCTTATTTTCCTGGCATTTAAACAACAGAAGATTTGCTTTCCTGTTGAGCTCCTGGATTTTTTAAATGATTGGTTATTATTGTTGCAAAAAATAAAAAATGAGTAAGACAGATTAAATAATATATGCTTAATTACATTTTAAATTAAATGTAAATCTTGAAAATATAAACGAATTGGTAATTGCAGGTTGTTTCCCGTTTTAGCTGAAAGCATTCTGATACATGCCATATTCACTTATTCATAAGAAAGTCACATAATCTGAAGAGATGAAACTATCTAAATTCAAAGTAATAGTTTGTGTAATTATATTGAATCATAGAGGTCCTGTAACATTGTTCATGGCCAGGGAAGAAACCTATGTAATACTGAAATGAAACATTATTACCGTCTCACTTACTCCTCCTTGGAATTGGTTTAGTGATTACTTCAACATCCACATCAGTGAAAAACATTTGACATCTGGCCTAGAAAATCAGACAGTAGACCACAGAGACTTTGATTAAAAAACTTCATGTAATTTTCTCCAATCAGTAGTTTGGCCTGTTCTTTTATCAGAGTGAAGGTTGCTCTCATCACCTACGAATTTATACTAAGGCTTTAAACAAACAAGCACGAAACTTTTACATGAAAATTCCCCTCCTGCAGGAATACTCACTGGGGAACTTGATGACAGCTGTAATGATGATTTGATTTCTGCAGTGTGAAAAAAACCTGGAATCTTGTGTGTGTGTGTGTATCCCAGTTGTGTGTATGCATGAGTGTTTAGCCTTCCTCTCAAAGCATTTTTGGGAAAACTCTACACTAGGTGCTATTGCTTGCTGGAAAAAAAAGATGACAGCTTCTTTCACATCATCTGTGTGCCAGGAACAATTCTGAAGTCAGAAATCATGCAAGCGACTCTCAGGTTCTGTATGTTTAACCTCCTATAGAGTAGAGCCATTCCCATTACAGAGAAGAATGAACCCTCAGCAACACAACAATAGAGATCCTGAAATAAACTGCATTGCAGTATCGCCATGAATTAAAGTCTCCATCAGAGGCTGTGGCTCTTGGCATCAGAGAGCAAGGGCTTCGATGAAGTCGAGCATGGAAGTCTGCAGTAATGAGCCATCCTGCTGCCTTTTCTCTTTGAAGACAATTTATATGATGAAACTTAATAATTAACTTATGTCCAACAAACTAAATCCAATATATCTGTTTTCAGGTCAGAGGTAGTGGCTGTACTCTCCCGGAATATGCTACCCCATCTACCAGTTCCTTGACAAGGACATAGTCCCTGCTAATACAGTGTCACAGTAAATTTGCTTATCTCTTAAGAACAACGAGGTATGCTGTAAAATATGTATGTACTATCAAAACATTCATAATAAAATTCTAATAAAATTAGAAAGTTGGAATAAGAGGAAATCATGGTCTTCAATTGTATGCCTTGAAATTACCTTCAATAATGGCTGATACATTATATATGTGGTGACTATTGCATATGTATTTATAATGCTTCAGCCCATGAGCATGTAATTGGTTTCCCAGGTTCAGTTTCCAAGAAAGGAAGACAGTATGATGAAGTAAAAACCAACTTTTTCCAATTCTACAACTTTATCTTTCATGGTTTACAAACTGTCACTGCACTAGTATACCCTGGAGAATATGGAATCTACTCACAATGATTAGAGACAGTAAAAATAAATAAATAAATAAAGCCTTTCCTCCTTGATACAATCTGAAATAGCAAAGTAAAAAACACAGAAGGTGAAAAAAGGAAACCCTTGGATCATTTTTCAAAATGTCAATGTTTTATTTAAGCCTGCCTGGGGCTGATCTTTGCACTCAATCCATGCACATGGCATGGTATTGGAATTACAACTCTGGGATGGGAAGAAAGAAGTACAAGGCCGATTTTGCATCACAAGCTGTGACCATTTCTTGCTACATACTTAACAACAGTCATTTATTGGTCCATTGGCCTACGTCCTCATGAAATCAGATTGCATTTTTGGAAATCAGGCAGAAAAAATAAAATCTGCTCTCAGAGATGGATATTTATTGGGAAACACTTACATTATGTGACTGCTACAAGAGGTAGTCTGCTGGAAAAAAGTGATTTGTTCCATGGAAAAATGCATCTAGAGGAAATTGATATTTAGTTACTCATATCAACCATGCTTATACAAAAAGAAATTCTGGGTTTTCACCACTTAAAAACATTAATTTATTAATCTTTCTGATGTATTTATTTGTAAAATGACATGCCACAGGAAGTTTAAAACCACATCTCACAATTTCTGCCTTTTTAAAATGAAATTTATTACTGATAAATTATTTAACCCCTCTTTTACACTTGCAGTTTAACCCATTCATGCCTTAACAATAGACATATTTCTATCTAAGAAATCATAATTTATGTAATTATCTTAAAATTGTTTCTTTTCTCATTAAATTTTAGGTTATTTTTATCGGAATAACAAAGAGTATGTGTGGCATATTGAAGGAGGACTTAAGTCATGCTCTGAAAGGTGAAATGATACCTGGAGAAATCATTTTTGTAACAAAAGTCCATGGTAATTTCCTACTTATCATGGGCCAGACTCTCTGCATCCAATGAGGGCATAATACACATGCAAGGCTGTAATTACAATCCTGCCCCTACTGTAAGGGTGGTGTAATATGGTTACAACTCATATTTTGGGGGAAATCAGAAGTTGAGGTTTGAGGAGTTGGTCAGCTGAACTGTTAAAAGGGGGTGGGCCCAAACAGTCCAGAGTAATTGGAATGACGACATTCGTCCAACCTGAGAAAACAAGTATTTCAGAGAAGCAGCACCAAGACCTTGGAAAAAATGGATGTCCAAGTGGCAGAAATTGTGCATTAATTAGGACAGTTAAGTTTCTGTTCAAAAAAAAATAAAAAACACACACACAAAATACAGTGACTTAAGATAACAACCTGAGCAAAAGCAATTTAGGGTTGATATGGTCATCCCATTGTGCAAGACCAACTCCTTCTATCTAGTTGCTTAGCCATCCTCCACACCTAGCTTTCATCTCATATTTCAAGATAGCTGCATCAGTTCCTGCCATTACATCTGCATCCCCATCAGTGGAAGGAAGAGAGGGAGAAGTAGAAAGTATGCTCTAACATCCTCCACAGTTATAAACCCATTCTCTCTGTTCATCCTAATTTCTTACTACTGCCAAGCAAAAACACTCCTGCTCTCCTTCCTTCTGTTTCAAACTCCTCTCTTTCACACTTTCCCTTCAGAACTAGGTCGAAGCCCAGAGTATTTAAATGCCAGTATGGACACAGAAAACTGGGAACCAGAACTCTTGATTCACTTTTGGATTTACATGCTAAATCACTCTTCTCTCACATCACCTTCTCCAAAGGAGTGAGTGAGAACTGAACACAATGAGAAGATCCTTGGTGAAAAATGCTACCTAAATGAGGATTGCCATTATTATTTACGGGTAGAGGTTTTCATCTGTAGTTCATTGTTGCCAACCTCCTATAGCTTCATATGGCTACGAAAGTGATTCTTGATGAATTACAGTTTTCTTTTCCCCTTTTCAGTATAATCAGTCAGGGGAGTGTGACTGCGGAAAAAAGCAGATTGACACCCCTCCTGATGGCACGTGTGATGTGAGCAGGTTATAACTGATAGACAAAATCACATTAATGACAATCATCCTGGCTAGCAAGGCTAGCTCAGCAGAGGAAGATCTTTCTTCTTGCCTGCCTTGCACTTCAGCAAGAACATTGTTAGCTAAATTCTGATTCCAGTATCTTCATTACCGGAGATGATGTTTGAAAGAACAAGAACACAACATGATTTATACACACTGGGTTGAGTTTTCAGTGGGAGAAATTCAAAGCAGAACCGATTTGTCTTCTATACAGAATATACGTGAGGTAGAGGTCAGGATAGAAAATAAATAGAAGAGTCCTAATGACATCAAGCACCTTTATTCTTTGAGGTATAACTTTTATCTGTTCTGAGGTTAGAGTAGGGCATCCAGAAAGGCGTTTTGTTCCTGTGGATAGAGCATAAGGGAACTATTCCCAAGGCCAGGCACATTGCAGAACAACCTCTTGCTATCATTCTTAGTTTCTTTCTTTTCCTTCCTTCCTTCCTTCCTCTCTCTCTCTCTCTCTACTTTTCTTTCTTTTCCTCCTCCCTCCCTTCTTTCTTTCCTTTTCTCTTTCTTTTCCTTTTCTCTTTCCCTCCTTCCTTCCTCTTCTTCCCTCCTTCCTTCCTCTTCTTCCCTCCTTCCTTCCTCTTTTTCTCCTCTTTTTAAAGGACACCTATCATATTGAATTAGGACCTACCCTAATTCGGTATAACCAAATTTTACCTTGATTACATGTGCAAAGACCCTATTCCCAAATAAGGTCTCATTCACAAGTCTTGGAGTTTAGGGCTTCAAGATATCTTTGAGAGGGGGGTGCACAATTCAACCCATAACAAGGTTTCTTCTGCTTTTCCCCACACTCTTACTCTTTTGTTTTCTTTTGCTTTTCTCATTTATTTTTTCATTTACTGAGCATCTATTGTATACCATATTGAAGGCTTTCTTGCTTTCCTTTCCTCCTCTCAATCTCTCTCTCCCTCTAAAACTGTATCTTCTATGCTCTCCTCTTCCATATTCATTTCCTCTTTCTTCATGCCCCCTCCCTCCCAAAACACACATGCATGCTCATACACAGTACTCTTTTTTTAAGTATCATGGTTCATTTGGCACTAGAGTAAGCCATGGCAGGGATGGCTAAAACCTGGAGAATAAGTAGACCAAGTAGAGCTGACAGGTAGAAACAATAGGAGGCCGTCTGAGCAAATGGATGGAGAAGCTTGACTGGGGAGCCCAGAGAACAGATATTAGTAATCAGAGGAACCTGTGTATTAGAACTTCAGAGGCACCTGGAGTTATGAGAACAGGTGGGCTCTAGAAAGACAAAGCATCACTCAATGGGAATTCCACTGTTGGAACTACATTAGGGGAACCAGCCATGGTGACTATGTTATTCTTCCTGGTATTATCTGGGAAAAGTGACAATAGAGGACCCCAAATTTGGAGAAAGCAGGCTCTTATGTAGAAACCCACTCAAACATAGAAATAAATGTGAGAGACACAGCTATGTGAATTACGTTGCAGGACCAGGTGGATGGATCCAGCTGGGCCAATGATGTTTGGCCACCAATTTCTGTTTTCTCCTACATCTGATCCTGGGGAGGGTAAGAACCTGAAGCCTTGGATGGGGGCTAAGTGGTCACTCTGCAGGGATCAGAGGGGTGCTCTATCACAGAGGCCTATCATCCCACTTCTATCTCCGCTGCTTTCTATTCTCAGGGCATATTAGCTTGTTGCTTCTATAGCAACCATCTAGAAGTAGGAATTTGTAATTAATATGTGATAAGGTAGAGAAGTTGCTTACAAAAGGAGATTCTTAATGAGGGAAAGGGATATGTCCTGAAACCTTAAATTGCCAAATTCTTGAAAACCATTGTGATCCAAATTTCTTATAGGAACCATTTTTCATAAAGCATTGGGTTTTATCTCTATGAGATTTATAGGCTGGCAGTGATGAATAGGAACTACTGATTTGTATGAATATAGAAGCTTTGAGTGGTTGGCTAAGCTCACTTTTGAACTAAATTAATCCATGTAATATACCTTATAGTGAAAAATACACCGTTAAGTCTTGAAACATTGGAAATGCCTGTTTTCTACAAATGTTCTGCTTCCCTCTTTGAATCACCTTTACCACCTTGGACATCAATGCAATGATTGACAGAAATTGAACTGAGGGTGTCAGCAACTTTTACTTCCAGAATTTGCCCAGCTATTTTCTATTCTACACACCCAGACCCAATATCCCTTGCCATAACTTCCCCTGGCTCTTTGATTTCTGTTTGGCTTTAAACCTTGATTTCTGATTTTCAGTTCAGGTCTCTGGCTCTGATGACCCATTCATACCCAAGACTCTTGCCCAACCTTGGTCAGGAATCTTAGCTCTTTCACACCACACACTTTGAGACTGTGAGAAACAGACATTCCCATTCTTCTTGGCATTGGCTCTTTGACCTGAACCTCATTGGTCCCTCCCCTCTTGTCATCCTTGACAGATATAAAGGATTTAGAATAAATACTTTTCCTTTAGCTAATCATAGCAACAAGATATTGCTTTACTGCAAATATCCTCTGTGGGTGTATGGGTACCATATTAATTAGAAAAAACCTTTAAAGTTAGACAATGGAAAAGGACAACATAAAACTAATCACAATGCTTTGCCTAAAAAAGCATCAGAGAATGTAGTCTTAATGTACAATAATATGGTTATTATCCAAATACATTTTATGTAATTAAATAATATATAAATACTTAGGATTAGATAGCTTGAGATAGAAATGCAATTTGATAAAAGTAAAATTGTGTCTCTTAATCTCATTTTTCATACATTATTGATGGGAATACAAACCAGCACACTTATTTGAGGAAGCAGTTTAGTAATTTCTAATAAAGCCAAACACACATTTGCCATATGATGTAATAGTCCCACTCCTACGATTTACCCTAGAGAAATGAAAACATATTTCCACACAAAGACCTCTATGCAAATATCCATAGCAGCTTTTTCACAATATCCCCAAACTGGAATCAATCAAACTATCAACTGATGAATGGAAGAAGAAGATTGTGGGATGCAGAAAATGGAATACTACTCAGGAATAAAAAGCAACCAACTTTTTTTTTTTTTAAGGAGGTACCAGGGATTGAATCCAGGACCTCGTATATGGGAAGCGGGCACACAATCAAATAAGCTACACCCACTCCCCAAAAGCAACAAACTTTTGATACTGCAAGCACATGGATGCATGTCAAAATTATTTTGCTAAGTAAAATAAGCCAAGCATAAAAGACTTCATGCCATATGATTCCATTTACATGACATTTTCACAATGACAAAACTATTGTGACAGAAAGCAGATCAGTGGTTTCCAGGGGCTGAAGATGGGGAAGGGGCAGAATGAAACTTTCTAGGTGATGGCAGTGCTCTATATTATGATTGTAGTGGGGGTCATGGAACTGTATACATTTGTCATAAGTAATTGAACTGTTCACTTAAGGTTGATGAATTTTACTGCAGTAAATTACAGCTCAATTAACTTAATTAAAAACACCTAAGCCCCTCCCAATTATTCTTGAAAAAGAATAATGAAGTTGGAGGACTCATACTTCCCTATATTAAAACTTATTACAAAGCCACAGTAATCAAAACAGCATGGTACTGGCACAAAGACTGACATATAGACCAATGGAATAGAATTGAGAGCTCAGAAATCAACATTTACAGCCAACTGATTTTTGACAGGGTGTCAAAGACTGCTCTATTGGGAAATAACAGTTTCTTCAACAAATGGTGCTGGGAAAACCGAATCTCCACTAAAAAAAAGGGGGGGGGGGAGGACCCCTACCTCACACCATATTAAAAAAATCAACTCAAATGGATCAAAGACCTTAATATAATATTTAGAACTATAAAACTCTTAGAAGCAAATATAGGGAAGCATCTTCAGGACCTTGTGTTAGGCAATGGTTTCTTAGACTTTACATCAAAAGCACAAGCCACTAAAGAAAAAATAGATAAATGGGACCTCATGAAAAGGACTTTATCAAGAAAGTAAAATAACAACCTACACAATGGGAGAAAATATTTGGAAACCACATATCCAATAAAGGCTTAATATCCAGAATATATAAAGAAATCCTTCAACTTAACAACAAAAAGACAACCCAATTAAAAATAGACAAAAGACTTGAATAGGCATCTCTCTAAAGAAGATATACAAATGACCAGAAAGCACATGAAAAGATGCTCAACATCATTAGCCATCAGGAAAATGCAAATCAAAACCACATTGAGATACCTTTTCACACTCATTAGAATAGTTGCTATTAAAAATATGGAAAATAACAAGTTTTGGAGAGGATGTGGAGAAACAGGAGCACTCATTCATTGCTGGCAATGTAAAATGGTGTCACTGATGTGAAAGACAGTTTGGTGTTTCCTCAGAACCCTAAGTATAGAACCACCATATGACCCAGCAATCCCACTACTAGGTAAATACCCAAAAGAATTGAAAGCAGGGACTCGAACAGATATTTGCACAGCGATGTTCCTAGTGGCATTATTCAAAATTGCCAAAAGATGGAAGCAGCACATGTGTCCATCAACTGATGGCATAGATAAAATGTGGTATATATATATATACAATGGGATATTATTCAGCTGTTAAAAAGGAGTGAAGTCCTGATACATGCACCAACATGGATGAACCTTGAAGACATCATGTTGAGTGAAATCAGGCAGACACAGAAGGACAAATATTATGTGTTCTCACTGATTTGAAATAGTTAGAATAAGCAAACTCACGGGGTCAAAATATAGAATATGGTTGCCAGGAGATGGAGTGAAGAAGGGGAAAAGGAGGTTGAGGCTTGAAATGTGCAGGGTTTCTGTTTGGAATGATGGAGATGTTTTGGTAATGGATAGTGGTGATGGTAGCACAGCATTGTGAATGTGATTAACAACACTGGAATATATATCTGAATATGATTATGGGGACAAATGTCAGAGTGTATATATTGTAACAGAATAAAAAATTAAAAAAAAATCATGGAGCTACACTGAACAGGCAGTGAACCCTAAGCTAAACAATGAACTTAAACTTAAATAGTTTAAACTTAAATAGTACAATTATAAAAATGTGCTATCATCCATTGCAGCAGATGTTTCACACCAGTACAAGTTGTTGGTGGTGGGTATATGGGAATCCTATATTGGTTCTGTAAACCCATAAATTCTCTAATAAGAAAAAACCTCAGCCTCTTAGAAAATGTCAATATAACTTATTAATTCAACAAATATTTATTATGAAATTTCAAGCACAATTCTAGATGCTATAAATTGAGTGGTGAATAAATTCAGATAAAAATATAAAAATAAATAAGAAATTACAAACACTACGTAGAGAACTAAAGAAGAGTACTGGCTTCTTTTGATTGGAGAGTCAAAGAAGAACTTTCTGATGGGTTAATAGTTTAGCCTGAGTCTGAATATAAGATGGGGCCACTTATGCTAAAATTAGATAGAGGCCTTGTCCACATAAAGAAACAAAGTTGCACAAAGGTCCTGGAACAAGCTTGGTCTAAACTAGAATTTAACCAAGGTCGTCAAAAGTGAGGGATATAGAGATAGAGGTGAGGTCAAAGAATTAGGCAAAAACCTGTTCATGGAATCTGAGCAGTAAATTTATTAAAGTGAAATGGGAAACCATTGGTGAGTTTTAGGCAGGGGAAAGATAATCTGACTTTTTGTTGTTTTATGAATCAAGGATGGATGTGTGAAGAATTAATTGTAGGAGGGTGAATAGAGGTAAAGAGACAGGAGGATACTGCATAGGACAGGAAGAGATAATATAATGGTGGCTGGCCCAGCCCTGGAGAAAAAAACATGCTAATGGATTTGGATGTTTTGAGAATGGTGCTGACAGAGACAATTAAAGATTAGATGTGGTGAGGTAGGAAGTGAGATGAAGACAAGAATAAATAACTTCTGGATAATATGAAAAGAAATACTAATAGCGCTATTAATACTGGACCTATTACATACATACCCAAGCAGTTAAAACAAAGGATCTCACTAAATCTAAATTTATTTCTCCAGTCTCAAATTGGACTAAATACTGCTTTGGCTCTATCTATAGGATTTTAGCACCATCCAGATGCTAGCATCAATTCCTTCTGGAGAATAATGGAAAGTGAAGCTAATTATAAAATATGAACATTTATTAAGGTTAAAATATATGGCAACCCAACAAAATACATTTTTATTTCCCAAATACTTTAGAATCCAGGAAACAGAAGATTAGAACTGGAAGGAATCTTAGAGATCTCTTGTCCAGTGCCCACATTTTAAAATTAATGACATGAATTCATATAAATATCTGCAAATTCACTTACAGTCCTGTATTTGCAAGTAATCCTACTTTGGGATATAGCCTTGAATAAAATAAATGTTCAGCTTTTATCCAGGGATGACCACGAAACAGCTTTCAAAGTAGGCTTTCCAGCAGTTTTCACTTTTGAAGATGATCCTGATTTCAGATGTGGTTGTAAATTTAACTTGGAAGCCCAGTTTATGCATGATATACATAAATATTTAAAAATGAAAAGGACTTGCTGGAAGAAATAAGTAAATCTTGACATCACACTGGGGGGTGCTAGCGCTATATCTGGTACCTGAACTGGCACATAGCACTCAGTAAATGGTGCTAAGTGGACCAAAAAGCTGTCGCTTGACAATTGCACAAAATAGTGTTACACAGAAGAAATAATTATCCTGATGGAAAATTTGTTTGGACTCAAGAAATCTTGATTTTACTTTTGTCTTTACCATAAAATATTTGTATCACTTGAGACAACATGTACATTTATACCTCTGTGACCTTACCTATAAAATGATGATGAAAATGCTCGCTCTCACCAATAAAGATTTGGTAATGTAAAACATAATATGATTTAGTTAGAAGCATTTTGATAAATTTTCTATATTTTTATAAGGCGTGTTACTTGTTCAAGGTTTATATTAGAAAATCAATCTCTAATATTTTTAACTCTGAGTTTATTTTAGAAGTGGATATGAACATCTTGCTTATTTAAGTTCATGGAATGCCATTTTTTATTTATTATATTTGATGTTATTGAGAATAAAATTTTACTCGTATTAATAAATATTAATATTACCATAATAGTCTTGATAGATATATGAGTACATATAAATATTTATAGTTCTAATTTGTAGCTAATATAATTTACTAGGTAAATATGAAGATGGGATTGCATTTAATAATAGACATATTAATTCCTTGCTGGGGATACCCAGAACTAAGCAGGAGAGGGAAATCAACCTAAACCTAACATTGAATAGGAACAAAGAAAATCCTACGATGGGATTCCAGTAGGTAAGACACAATGAAATGAGATTCTGAGCTACAGAACAAAGGATTAACTTACTTGATTTCTGTTTCAGCTAAATTATAAATATTCAGCTCTTGAGAGACCTCTCCATCTATTCTTTTATGTTCTTACTCATATTGCTTGTCTGTCTTTCCTCTCTCCTTTGGATCTTAGTGAAATATAGAAAATCAAAACTGGCCCAACATTGTGCTTTCCCTTTAGTGGATCGGGAACATGATGCAGACATTTATTGAATGGGTCTTTTTGACAGGCACTGGGCTAAGCATTTTGCTTCATCTTATTCAATCTCACCACAGCCCCAGTAATTGGGTATTACCTTCATTTGATATCTGAGCAAACTGAGGTTTTAAGAGGTTAATAACTTTTCCAAGTTCACACAGCTGTTAAGGGGAAGAGCCAGGACTAAATCTCAGGTAAATCCAACTCCATTCTAAGAGTTCTAAACAACACACCACTGGTTCTCAAAGTGTGGCCTGGACAAGCAGCGCCAGCATTCACTGAGAACTTGTTATAAATACAAATTATTGGGTTCCATGACACACCTACTGAATCAAAAACTCTGGGTATAGGACCCAGGTTTCTATGTTTGAACAAACTCTCTGGGTGATTCTGATGATAAAGTTTGAGAACCCCTGAATCATGCAATACTTCTTCCATAATAGGAATGTGTTTGACATTAATAAGCAGTCTGTAATTAAAAACCTCCATGACAATTTAACTCGTGGATATCTTGGCTTAAGAAGCTCAATAAATAAAATCTATAGCACATACCCTTGTTAGAATGGAAGGCAAGGAGCTAGCTGGAATCCAACCAGATGTATATCATGGGAATTAAAGACCTTTTCCAAGGAAAACAGATTTGTTATCTATAACTTATGGGAAATCAAGGTATACATTACCTGATTGATTTGGCTCCAGCTAGTGAGGCTGTCAAGAATGAAAACATTAATGACAGATAAAGAGTATGCAGAAAGTAGATTCACAATTGACCTGGTTGCTCAGATACTCAGTTTTGATAATCCAAATGGTAAGAGATTAGGAAGGGTGGTTGGGAGAATTTAATAATTAAAGAAATTGGGATTTGCTTCTTTCCATTCAAAATTAAAATTCTAGCTTCCTTGCTAGGCACATGTGCCTCTGTACTGCCCATCAACAAGCATCTGAATACCAGCATCTAGTCAATAATACATTATTAATCTAGGAAATTTCATGCTATTGAAGTGGGTTTGGAGCAGCCAGTGTAGTGTTTCACATTTCAGAAAATAAGAGTGAGAGAGAGAGAACAAGAACACAGTTTTAGTGAAAACATGCTTCTTAATTCATATTAACTGTCTATTAGGATTGTGCTTACTGATGTGAAAGGTTTGGAAACACTATGTGAGATATCACATTAAAACAGGAAACAGATGGTGCTTAACTGAGTATGCAGGTGAGGAAGCAGGAGCTTCCTCATTTGGCTGTAGGATGCACAACAAGAACAGCAACGACCTGTTTGTTCTTTAGTCCAAGTCTGAGGAAAATATCAGTGTGTTTGTGAATTATTGTTTATCATGTTTAATATGTACTAATTTACTTACATACACTCTAACATGATAATAAGGATATAATCTGACCACAAATTCAGTGAATTGTGGTTTATTCCTGCTATTACAAGTATTTCTGAATATCAAAAACATTCCCTCTGATGTTAATATAGAGCATACTGCGTTTTAGAGCATAAAAGAATTAGGGCAAATTTAACCATTTGCAAGTCAGGTTAATGCTGAAATAAGCTAAAATAATTTATAGAATGTATTAAAACTGGATTGCAAGAAAATTTATGATAGCTAGTCACACAATAATAAAAAACCAAAGATTAATTAACATAAAAATTCTAGCTGTCATATTTCTCTAAGTAGAAATAACTGTAATGTAATTTTATTTCACTGATTGAACCTCCAACTAGGTCCAGGGTAAAGCCAATATGACAATGAAAGGCTATGAAAGGCACCTTTGGGCCAGAAGGAAAACAGGACATGATCTCACCAGCTTTGGAATTAGAACCACAGAATTATTTGCCCCTTGCACTGGTACACACACACACACGTACACACACACACACAGATATCTTTATGTTGTTATTGCTTCCAAAGAATAGGAAATTTGAAAAAAATGAAAGGGACTTAAAAAATCTAAATTATCTTGGGATATTATGAAACAGCTAATGTATTGTGTTTCAGTCAAAAATCTCAAAATTTTATGTTCATTTCATTAATTTTTAATATATCAAAGTGTTAGAGGTAGAGGTAAAAGGAGTTATTTTGTAGAAACTGTAACCAAGAAATTAACTTATTGAACTAACATCTATAATTTGTGACATTTTTCTACACAGAAATGAGGAAATCAAACTATAAGCAAAAGTTTGAATATATTGTTTTAAAATAAAGTAATCGTAGCTTGATGGTTAAGTTCATGGGTCAGCTTGGCTAGGTTATGGGGTCCAGTTGTTTGGTCAAGCAAGCACTGGCCTGATTGTTACTGTGAGGGTATTTCATGGATTTAAATCAACAGTCAGTTTATTACATCTATGACTGATTACATCTACAATCAACTGAGGAGATTGCCCGTAGCAATGATAGAAGTCTCACCAAATCAGTTGAAGGCTTTGAAAGAAGTGATGATTTCAGCAGTCAGAAGGGATAATTTCCATTTCTACTTCAGCCAGTCAGCTTCTCCTGGGGAATTCATTGAAAACCTTCATTGGAGTTCCCAGATTGCGGCCTGTCCTATGGAATTTGGACTTGCCCACCCCCACAGTTGTGTAAGCCAATTCCCATAATAAATCTCATAATATTTACATATACACATAACACATACACATACACATACATCTCCTGTTGGTTCTGTTTCCCTGAAGAAACTTGACTAATACACTTAGCTTTTAAGTACAGGAATTTTGATACTAAACAAATGTCCGGATACTAAGGAAAATGCATTTGCTTTCTGCTTCATCTTTTTATCTCTGGAACACAATACCTGCAGCACCGCTGCTGCTCAATAAATGGTGGTTGGAACAAATGGAGTTGTTTTCTAAAGAGACCTTGTCCAGGTCTGGTACCCTAAAGAGTGTAATATTTATAAACACAGAGAAGTTTACCCTTTAAGTATTATAGGCATCATGGGGGGCTCAAACACTATTGTCAGGGACCTGGTTATTCATTCATTTCCTCTAAAGATGTGGAGTGACACGCCTTTTCAAGACTGCTGGTTGGTGGAAGATCCAAATGCATTTTCCATATTTAGGATGATTTGTGATGCATTTGTATGGTTTATACACATTGTGAAAGTTGGCTGGTTTTGTAGATCTGCCACTTGAAGTAACTCACAAAAATGATCCAGAATATTATAAATGTAAAGATAAAGCAGCTCTGTGCTTTTGTTTTATTTGGTAATAATATAGTAATCTCTATTTTAGCAATCATGTGTCTCATATTTTTGTACAAATTCCTAAGAGTAAGCCTTTGAAAAATTTTAAACCTTGGAAAAACTTGGTCAAAAAGCAAGTTCTAAAGTGATAGCTGCCTGGACAACAAAATTGTGATGATGGACCAGCCCCATGCCAAAAGGAAGGATTATCTTCAACTGCAAGCAAAACAATTCCATTCCTCTGTCCCATAATATCTATGTCCCTTCACAGCCTGAAGCCGTCAGAGTGGACTTTGTCCCAAACCCCTCAAGATTGAGGAACGAACAAAAATAAGGGGGGAATGTAATCACTGACTAAAGCAGATTTATTGTTATTGTAGTTATTATCTTGTGTTAACTGAGTAACTTGTAACATTGACAAAAAATAAAATTTTAAATATTAAAAATGTGATCATTGCTCTTATCCTGTGACTTAAACAAATATGATCCTTCCCTCAACTCCCCAGAAGTCTCAAAATCAGAGAACCTGGATTCCAGTGCTGGATCTTGAGACCTTGGGCAAGTCCATTAATGTCTCTGAGCATTTGTTATTTTCATCTGTAAAACAGAACTAAAAAACCCTATATATCATATGATAATCATGAGGTTCAAATTGAGTAAGATACTATATGTAATGCTTACAGATCTAAAATTTTACATAAACGTAGTGTAACATTTTGATATAAGGTATTAAACCTTGGATATCCAGAGCAGCCAGAGAATGAACATTAATTTTCTAATTAACTGAGGATGAATGGAAAATGATCTCTTTTTTAACCTTCATTTTTTAAAACATATTTCTAAAATATATCCGTTTGCTTTCCTGTTCTACTCTAAAAAATAATTAAATCTTAAGATTAAATGGGATTTAACAACCTCTTGAACAGCAATTCTGACTGTGATATGATTAGACTTAGTGCTCTAGGAGTTTGTTCGGAAACTATCCTGGTCCTAGGATTCTTAGGGATTTTATTTTGTTCTTAATGCTGAAATCAGCTAATATTTTCAAGGACTTCTCTTTTTCATAAGAGCAGAGTGTAATAAAAATTAATTGATGGTTAGCTTTCTGTAGTTAAATCCCATCTGTAAATATATCTGATTTATTGTCAAAGTATTAAAAAATATCAGACATCTTGGGAATTCTGAATTTAATTCAAGTACAAAAAATTGAAAGCGTGAACCTCTACATATCACTGCTCTCCAAGGACTTACCAAATTCATGGGCTAATTGGATTAGTAATTCAACCAGTATTTCCCAAAGATGGAGGATTTTCTGAAGACTCTGCTAAGGAAACTAAAATGAATAGACCTGAACCTGAGTTTGGGTTGCTCATCGTCTTTGTAATATCCAGTTTTTACCACAGGTGGTTTGTCAATCTGGGGTGACATAATTTAATTTGTGGGATATACTTATATGAATATAAGTAGAGATGTTAAAATTGTGTTCTACTGTATTTAAAAGGAGTAGGGTGATATTTTATTTTTATTTAAAAAAATCAACATGATGTTGGCAATAGCATCTATTTTTAATTATGCCTATGCACAGGAGCACGACAGTGTCATTTATCATTAACTTTCGAAAGTGTTTAAATGGATTTTTCCTCTTAAATTTTTCTTGTTTTCTTGTGGATATAAATATATATATAGACACACACACACATATTATATATATAATTAATTTGTACATGTATTTATAGCACATTGTTTGGTGTTTGTACATCTGTTTCCCCTCTAAGAACATGAGCCATTTAAGGTCAGAGACCATGTTCTATTTGTCTGTGTGTCCAGGGAGACATTCAAAATAGTCAACCAACAGTATGACCTGGGCACTGACCCCTCAGAATGGATGCTGGCCTTGGTGCTGGAGCAGGATCCTGGGGGACTCCTGCTGTGAGAGTGGGACTAGTCCTATAGTTGCTGAATCATGGGAAAGCCCATGACTCCGGCGAGGATGGAGGTGGTTGGAAAAATGGCTGGGGTGGGGTGAGGTACTCAGCACACTTAGGCAAGATTTTAACAATGGGAACAGGCTCAATTCACACACTTGTGTCCCTCTTCAGGGCTTAGCACAATACCTGGCACGAGTAATCTTCCATAACTCTGTGTTAAAAAAATATAATACATTTATTCCATACCTACCAATCAAGGCTGAGAGAAGCTCATCTGGAAGTGTCCTGAGGGAGAACAGGGATCTAGTCAGGTTTGAAAATACTGCTGTAGATAATCCACAAAGAAATCGTACATGACATATATATACACAGAGACACACAAAAGCCCTGTTAGAAGTGGGCTGTACATAAAAAAGAGAAAAAATGAGTATGCACCAATGATACCAATATCTTTTATTTTATAGTCTGGGGTCTGGTTAAAGGAATTCAGCCAGAAAACCATCCACTGGTGTGTCTTAGACATGATGTCTGAAAGTTGTCAGGCTTCAATGCCACTATTTTCATTGTCCAAATTTATGTGTTTGCTGAGACTCAAGAGGAAGAAGCAAGAGGTCCTGTTTAACACTCAGTCACAATAAATCCCCCAAAGTGAAGGTTCCTAATACCTTAAGTTAGGAGCAGAAACATAGCAACTGACAAATAGTGACAAATAGTGAAGAATTATCATAGGCAAATAACAGAAAATTGATGTTAAATAAGACCAAAGGGAGAGGCATAACTTGTGCTCAAGTAAACCTCCCTACTTTGGCAAAAAAAAAGGTTTCAGACCTCACAAAAGAATAAAGGCTTGAAAAGAACCAACCACTCTTTTGACATAAAGTCTTTTGAACAACACCTTAAAAATGAAAGACTGTTTTGTAAAGAAACTATCAGTGTTAATACTGATTATGCTGCCTTCATGAAAACAAACTCTAGGAAGATTTTCTGAATTCTGTCCACTCTCAGTGCAGACGCAGTATTTTTCTGCTTTCTAAGTGTCTTTCCAGGAGACATCTTTATAGGCAACAACCCACTCATTCTATGACTTAGAGACAAGCACAGTATTATAAATGGTACCTGTGTATCAAAGCCTTGGCTGGAAGTTTGAGATGCACATATCCGATCCATTTCATCCTCTTCCCACACTTTATGATTTTAGCTCAACCAACTTCCAACTCCTTCCCAAGCAAACTCTACACGCTTCACATCTCCACCTAGAAACTCCTTCCTGCCTCATTTTTCATGCCTATTCTGTGAGCCTCAGTTTACCCCCACTTTTTCTAGGAGAGCTTTCCTGATCACTGCAGGTGAAATGTGTCCCTTCAGCACTTTTTGTATACAGAAAATCTAGGATAAGGCACACACTACTCTCAGCTTTGTGTTGTTCTTGTTTCATCTCTCCAAGTTGTAAGGACCATGAGGCCAGAGCTGCCTTCTTCAACTTTGTCTCTGTACTGTCTGGTAGAGTGTTTATACATAGAAAATTCTTGACCAACTCAAAGAATTTTTACTATTCAGAGTTAAAGACCACAAAGCTCAGCATTTCTAAAGGTTTCTAAGACATGTGCAAAATAAAGACTTCAAAATCCCATGTATTTCTGCTCCAGTGGGCAGGTGCTGAGATTTCTGAAAGCATCTCATGGTAATGAATAATACACAGGAAGTTGGATGACTTCATGACTCACAGCCCTGAACCGGACTCAGTATGCAGCCCAGCTGCCAGTTTCAGAGTATAACATTCAGGAAATCACCTACTGTCTTTACAATTTCATATGTTTTCAAATAATTCCTCAGCTACCTGCTTTAAATGGTCAATAAGTTATTGTTAATAATCGCTGTCCACATTTTAAAAGACCACATCTATAAAAGGCTTTGATCCCAAAAGGAGTAAATTCAGGGTTGCTTTCCCCAGTCATGCACTTTTCAGTGACCCATTCAGTCCTTGCACAGACTGTGCAAATGCCTGTTTCTATATCAGACATTAATATAGAAAATAGATATTTAAGAAGATATTACTGCTGTTTACATATATATGATAATTATGCTTCCCAAAGGAATAATTCCTAATTAGTTCTGTTCCTGGTTACTTTCTTTGAAATCTTGTTTATGCTTTTTGCAAAATTAAATTACAATAACTTAGCAATGGACTAAAAATATGCAAATAAATCATATCTCTAATATGTAATTTGTTATACCTGCAAGTGATTAACCTGACTAATTAACAGTAGTTCTGATATTTGAAAAGCATTAGCAAATGAATGCTCATCTTTTAAATCATAGATTTGTAAATAAATAAGTGGAGTGAAGGTATCCAAATAAGCCTATCTGGTTGCAGCATTTAAACAAATCCCTACAGATGAGAAAAATAAAGCAAAAGCAAGAATAAATTGCAGTAAAATGATCACACATTAAAATAATAGCATAGTTGCTGCATTTGTACATGAATGTGCTATCAAGGCTAATATAAACACAATATATTCTACCTTGTAATTCTCTTCATACAAAAACACATTGTATTTTTAAATCTAGATATTCAGTAATGATGAATGTCATCAAAAAACAGCCATGAGAATGACCCTCATGTCCATACTTCAAAACCTTGCCAAGAAATGTATTCCCCGTATTGTCATAAACAATCTATTTGGCTTCATTGACTGCTGATAAACATTTCTCATCAATTCTTTTGAAGCACATACTATTGACATACTTCCACATAATAACAGACAGCCTAAAAAACATTTTCTTAACCCTCTTGTTCAAGGTCTTTCTTCACAATAAAAAGTAACTTTTAAAATTCGTGTAGAATGATCAAATCATTGTAATTTTTCTTAAACCACAAGCTTCTAATAAATAAATCTGTGTGTTAAGTAAATTCAGTCTTTTCAAATGTTTCTGACAAACCTTCACATTTTTTCTTCTGCAATGAAAAGTTACTGAACAAATTAGCAAGTTTGTCTGACTACCACTTCAGAAGCAATATTTTATGAAGCAATATTTTAGGAAATTGACTTTACTGTTAAAGATCACATCAGAGTTTCCCACCCCCACCTCACCACTAGAGATCAGCAAACCACTAATCTATAAACTCCTAGAGCCCTGGATCTCCAGACTCCATTTGTCAATCAATTTACCTACTTTGTATTAACCACAGGTTTTATGGCCAATGTTTACTATGCCAAGAAATATTTACTGAATTAAGCAAAGTTGTCAACGTGATAATGACATTGTGCAATCAGTATTAATATTGACTTATGATACCTTCAAAACATATTTTAATAAATTATCTTTTCCTTCAGGAAAACAAAACATACTATAAAGCTAATTTAAAACACAGAATCATGAAAAATCCTGGTACTGTTTGTTGTATGAAAGTATCACTATAACTAATCTCTAGGAAAAAGGGAGCAAGGCATGCAAACCTTATCCTCTTCTACAAAGGGCTACTGTCAACTGGACTCGAGATTTGCTGTCCATCACAGAATGGCTACAATGGTGGCTTAATTCCTATTCTACAATCCTACATTGTACACTTGGACTTTGTTGCTGGATCTACACACGCACAGGTGAACATGAATTAAAAAGTCCTTAGTGAGGAAATCCCATGACATGGCTTAGGTCAGACTATCAAATGCTGGCCCATGGGGAAAGGCAACTCTTAAGGAAACAGTTGTAGCAGTGAGGCCAAGTAACCACTAGGGAGGACCAACATCAATACCATTTTCCCAGGGGAGTTGCTAGACTCCTTAACCATGTTTGGACAGGCATAGGGCTGCTAAAGCCCAGGGTTATAGTTCTGCAAACCTTCTGGCATTCAAAAGCAAAGAGAGTTTAATTTTAACTGTTTCTCAAGATAGGGACAGCCCATTGGTTAAGAGTATGCATTTTGGGAACAGACAGATCTGGATGTAAGTACTGACTCTGTCATTTACTAGCTATATAGCCTTGAGCAATTTACCTAGTCTCAGATTTGGTTTTCACAATTGTAAAATGGTGATAAAAATAGTACCTACCTGTATTTGTCAGCCAAAAGAGGTGCTGATACAAAGTACCAGAAATCTGTTGGATTTTATAAAGGGTACTTATAACTTGGGGTAGAC
>JAQZBX010024206.1:0-21150 GCA_029593785.1 Cabassous unicinctus
GGGATAGGCCTGTAAGGATTTATACTGTGTGGAGTGTGCTGCACTTCCTGGACATGCATGTCCATATCACTCAAAAGAGTTTGGAAATTTTCAGCCATTATTTCCTCCAATACTCCTTCTGCCCCCTTTCCCTTCACTTCTTCCTCTGGGATGACTAAAATGTGTATATTTGTGTGTTTCATGTTGCCATTCAATTTCCCGAGTCCCTGCTGAAATTTTTCTCTTTTTATCTATCTGTTCTACTATCTGTCTGATTTCAGATGTACTATATTTGATGTCGCCAATTCTTTCATCTCTCTGTTCAAATCTGCTGTTATGTGCATCAAGTGTATTTTTTATTTCTTGCATTGTGTCAGTCATCACTATCAAGTCTACTATCCTTTTATGTAAGTTTATGATTGCTAGACACCTAGACACTATAGATAGGGCAGACAACTCCAGGAATTTGGCACCCTATCAATGGAATTTACTTTGAAAAATATGCTCCCAAATGTAATAGAATTAGATTCACATACAATTTCCCTACACATATCTCTTCTGACCCTTTTATTTGAACCTATAATTACCATTATACTTAATAAATACATGTCCCAGAAATTAAAATCTTTAGTCTGTTCATAGGCTGGTTGAACTCTGAATTCAACAGAGTTGCAAAACCTACACTCCAGTTCATTGGATTCATCCAGGACACTTAACGAAAGGATGATAATGAAGAATGCCTGTCCCAAAAAGCAGAGAGAATCTACAACTGCAAACAAGACAGTTCCATCAGTCAGCCCCATGAGATCTAAACTCCTTCTCAAATGGAAGCAGAGTGGGCATTATTATCCTCAAATTCCCAAGATTGAAGAATGAACAAATATAAGGGGGTAATGCAACTATGGACTAAAATAGAATTGTTAAAATTCTAGCAATGGAGGAACTTGTATCATTGATATAAGGGCAGTGGCCACCAGAGGTTCTAATGGGAGGGAGAGGGAAGAATAGGTGGAACATGGGGGCATTTTGGGGACATTGGAACTATCCTGCTTGACATTGCAATGACAGATATAAACTATTATTCATTTTGTCAAAACATGTAAAATTGTGCAGGACAAAGTGTAAACCATAATGTGAACTATAGTCCATGGTTAGTAACAATGCTTTAATATGTGTTCATCAATTGTAACATATGTACCACACTCATGAAAGATGTTGTTTATGTGGGAAACTATGGGTGAGGGAAAGATTGTGGTATCTGTGAATCCCTTAAATTCTTGATATAAAATTTATTTAATCTACAGATTATTTAAAAATAGAAAAAGAAATATCTTGACAAGAATGAACAAAAATAAGACATACCAAATTGTATGTAAGAAGCTGAAGCAGTAGTTAGGGCGGAATGCATAACTCTGAATATTTTTTTTTAAAAAGGAGAAAAATTTAAATATAAAACTTAACCTCACAACTTGAGGTACTAAAATAGAGGAATATAATAACTCCAATGAAAGCAGATGGAATGAAATTACAAAGATTATAGTGAGATAAATGAAATAGAGAAGAAAAACTCATAGGGAAGATCAATTAAATCAAAAGTTGTTTCTTTCTAAGGATGGATAATATCAACAAAATTTTAGATAGTCTGACAAAGGCAAAAAAGTCAGAACAGAAATAATTAAAATTGGAAATGAAAGGAGGTACTTTATCATACACTCCACTCTAATAAAATGGAGTATATAAGAAGGAAAAATGAAGACTTGTGCCCCAAGAAAATAGATAACCCAGATGAAATGGGCAAACTACTCACACACTCTCAAGAAGGAATATAAGATTTCAATAGACTTTAAAAAATAGAGATCAAATCAGTAATCAAAACCTCTAAACAAGCAAAATAGCAACAACTGATGGGTTCATAAATGAATTTCATTAAACTTTGACAAACACCTATCTTGCTTATCATTCCCCCCCAAAAATTGAATTGGGGTAATACTTCCTTACTCATTATATAAACTAATCCTCACTCTAATATCAAAGCTAAATAAAGATACCACAAAAGAATTATGGATTAGAAGGAATTTAGGACAGTGGAGGAAGATGGTGTTGGATTAGGTGGGCACTCACCATCTCTCTCATAGAGGACTGCTGATTGGGGACAGGATCCTGCCTGAGTGGTCTGTTCTGGGAGCCCAGGGAGCAAGAAACTTAGGGATATCGATCTGGAGGGAGCTGGACAGTGGGGTGGATTACTCAAGATAAAATCATGAGTTTTTCCAGAGCTGGAAATCATAGAAACAGATGGCTAAGCCCCACCCTCAGGGCAAAGGGCTACAGTGAGCCCAGACTCCCGCCGGCAACCTGCTGAGAGGGAGCATTGTCAGAGAGTGGGAGGGTTCTGGCAGAGGGTGGAGAGGGGTTTCCTTTCTGTGGGTTTGGCTGCCTGGACCCCTTTGCAGCTTTGGGTAGCAAACCAGCCAGCTTGAAGTGACATCAGTCTGAGGGTAGAGGGAAATCTGCTGAGGAAGACCAATTTACCTAACCATCCTGGGACACAGAGGCTTGGCTCAGGAGGGGCCGGAGTCAGCCAAATTTATAGTTCTGCACTGAGGAGTATCAGAATTTCAGTTCCCCTGGGGAGGGGGCGGTCAGGCACTTTTCCACAAGTGTATTTAGGGTCCCCTTGGTGGAGGGGGTGGTCTAGAGACGCCTTCTTTTGGGACCCTTATTTCTCCTAAAAAAGAAAAAAGGTTACTTTAAAAATTTTTTTTAACTTACTTTAATCACTAAAATCTGCCTCAAAACCTGCAGATAGACACCTGCCTGGTAATTGATTGATGAACACAGGCAGGCTGAAAGGCTCCACAAGGAACAAGAAGGAAAGCTGTTCTTCCTTAGCTTTGTTTGACTGCTTGCTTGTGTGTTTGTTTGGTTTTTCTTTGTTTATTTGTTTCTTACTTTTCTTTCCTCTTTCCTCCCCACCCCTTTTTTAAAAATTAGGTGCCACTAGATTGTTTCTTCTTTGCTGTGCTTCTTCTTCCTTGGTTTCTCATTCTCTGTGTATATTGATATGGTCTACCAATGCTATCTCTTCTCCTTCTTTCATTTTTCTACCTTCTGCTTTCTGTTGTGGTTCTTACATTCCACCTTTTTTCATTAGGCCTCAACTTCATGGGTGTAGATTTCTATCTTGTCTATTCTTTCTTCTTTTTTATTAACTTTTTCCTTTCAGCCATTTCTTTACTCTTTCTCTCTCTCCTCATCATTCTGGTCTTTTGAATCATTCTATATATTTTCTTCTATTTGGTTTCCCATTCCATTGTATATACTCCACTTTTCCCCCCTATTACTATATACTGCCTACATGAGTTAAATATTCATTTTACTAAGTCTGATATAGCCCCTCTTCTATCTTTTATCAATGTTACTATTATTCTTTTTCATTTCTTACATCTTTCAATTCCTCTGGCTCTAATTTTTTTCCTTCAAGGGAACATAAAAAAAAGCAAGGACATAGAAAAAGAAGAACAAAGTGTCAAAGAGAAAACTAACAGGCACACAGAACCACCAGCTAAATAAATTCCAGAGCAGAGAGAGAAGCAAATCAACTGAATAAACCCATCAAGATAAAGTGATGACCAGAGGGCAACAAAAAATTACAAAACATATTGAGAAACAGGAAGACATGGACCAGTCCAATGAACAAACTAACAACCAGGAAGAGATGCAGAACATTGAACAACTAACCAAAGCTGTCCAAACAAATATAATGGACCAAATTAATGAAGCAAAGGAAGAGATTAAGGATATTAAGAAGACACTGGGAGAACAAACTGAAGAAATTGTAAACATACATAAAAAGATAACGGATATGATGTTGATGAATGGCACAATTTAAGGAGTCAAAAAAATGCTGAATTCACATAAGAGCAGAATTGAACAGACAGAAGAAAGAATTAGTGATGTGTAAGAGAGTACATCTGAAATCAAACAGACAGTAGAACAAATAGAAAAAAAGATAGAAAAATCCAGCAGGGACTAAGGGATTTAACCGACAACACAAAATGTACAAACATATGCATTATAGGTATCCCAGAAAGAGAAGAGAAGGGAAAGGGAACAGAAGGAGTGTTGAAGGAAATAATGGATGAAAACTTCCCAACCCTAATGAGGGAGATGGATGTACATGTCCAGGAAGCACAGCTCACCCCACACAGTATAAATCCCAACAGGCCTTTTTCAAGACTATGTAATTGTCAAAATGTCCAATGCTCAAGACAAAGAGAAAATACTCAAGGCAGCAAGAGAAAAGGGAACCATTACATACAAGGGAAGCACAATAAGATTAAGTGCTGATTTCTCATCTGAAACTATGGAGGCAAGAAGACAGGGGTATGACATAGTCAAAGTACTAAAAGAAAAAATTTCCAGCCACGAATTCTCTATCAGGCAAAGCTACCATTCAAAAATGATGGAGAATTCAAAATATTCACAGATAAACAGAAATTAAGAGAGTATGCCAATAAGAAACCTGACCTTCAAGAAATGCAAAAGGAAGTTCTACAAGTTGAAAGGAAAAACCGGGAGAGAGAGAGTTGGAGGAGAGTTTAAAAACAACTAAAAAGACAAAAAGAAATAAAAACAACATATGACATACATAAACCCAAAGAAAATATGGCTGATGCAAGAAATTCATTCAGAGTAATAACACTGAATGTTAACGGATTAAACTCATGGTCAAGAGACACAGGTTGGCAGAATGGGTAAGGAAATATGATCCATCTATATGCTGTCTACACGAAACTCACCTTAGACCCAGAGATTCAAGGAGACTGAAAGTAAATGGCTGGAAAACAATTTTACAAGCAAACAACAACCAAAAAAGGGCAAGAGTAGCTATCTTAATGTCAGAAAAAAATAGATTTTAAATGCAAAACTATTGTAAGAGACAAAGATGGACACTATATGTTAGTAAAATGGGTAATCTTTCAAGAAGAGAGAAAAATCATAAACATTTATGCACCCAATCAGGGTGCCTCAAAACACATAAGGCAAACGATGGAAAAACTAAGAGGAGAAATAAATGTCTCTATAATTAGATTGACAGACATTAATACATGATTATCACCATTAGACAGAACATCTAGACAGAGAATTAATAAAGAAACAAAGGCTCTGAATAATAAATTAGAGGCCCTGGACTGGATAGACATATACAGAACACTACACCCAAATACAGTGGTATATGCATTCTTCTCAAGTGCACATGGATCATACTCCAAGATAGAACACATACTAGGCCAGAGAACAACACTCAATGAAATCAGAAAGATTGAGGTTATAGAAAGTAATTTCTCTGACCACAATGGAATGAAATTGGACATCACTAAGGGCCAGAGAACCAGATTAGGAACAAAGATATTGAAGTTAGACAACACACTCTTAGACAAAGAGTGAGTCAAGGAAGAAATCTCAAAAGAAATCAGTAAACACCTTGAAAGGAATGAAAATGAGGACACAACATATTAAAACCTATGGGATGTACCCAAAGCTGTACTGAGATGGAAATTCATAGCCATATATGCATATATTAAAAAAAAGAAGAAAGAGCTAAAATTGAAAGCCTAACTGCACACCTGGAGGAATTGGAAAAACAACAAGAAACTAATCCCAAAGGAAGTAGAAAGAAGGAAATAACAAAGATTAGAACAGTACTAAATGAAATAGAAAATAAGAAAGCACTAGAAAAAATAAACAAAACCAAAAGCAGGTTCTTCAAGAAGATCAATAAAATTGGCAAACCCTGAGCCAGACTAACAAAGAAAAAGGGAGAGCAGATGCAAACACACAAAATACAGTAGGAGGAAGGGGATATCACTACTGACCCCACAGAAATAAAGAGTATCACTAGAGGATACTCTGAAAAATTATATGACAACAAAATGATAATTTGGAGGAAATGGACAAATTCCTAGGAACTCACAATACAGCCTACATTGATGAAAAGAAGAAACTGATGAACTCAACAGTCTAATTACAAGTAAAGAGATAGACTCAGTCATCAAAAACCTCCCAACTAAGAAGAGTCCAGGACCAGACGAATTCACAGCTGAATTCTACCAAACGTTCTGGAAAGAACTAACACCAATCCTGCTTAAGCACTTCTAAAAAATAGAAGTAGAAGGAACATTGCCTAACTCCTTCTATGAGGCCAACATTACCCTAATACCAAAGCCAAACAAAGATACCACAAAAGAGGAAAATTACAGACCAATTTGTCTAATGAACCTAGATGCTAAAATCCTCAACAAAATACTTGCCAATCACATTCAACAACATATCAAAAGAATTATACACCATGACCAAGTGGGTTTCATCCTGGGTATTCAAGGATGGTTCAACATAATAAAATCAATCAATGAAATACACCACATAAACAGATTGAAAGAAAAAAATCATATGACCGTCTCTATATATGCAGAAAAAGCATTTGACAAAATATAGCACTCTTTCCTGATAAAAACACTGCAAAAGATAGGAATAGGAGAAAACTTTCTGAACATGATAAAGGGTATATATGAAAAACCCAAAGCTAACATTATCTTCAATGGTGAAATCCTAAAAGCCTTCCCTCTGAGATCGGGAACAAAACAAGGATGCCCACTATCACCACCTCAATTTAACATTGGCTTAAAAGTACTTGCTTGAGCACTGAGGCAAGAAAAAGATATAAAAGCATCCAAATTGGAAAAGAAGAAGTAAAAATTTCATTATTTGCAGATGACATGATCCTATACGTAGAAAGCCCTGTGAAATCTACAACAAAGCTTCTAGAACTTATAAAGGAGTTCAGTAAAGTCACAGGTTAGAAATCAATGCTCAAAAATCAGTAGCATTTCTGTACATCAATAACGAGCAATCTGAAGAGAAAATTAAGGAAAAAAATACCATTTACAATAGTAACTAAAAGAATCAAATTCTAGGAATAAATTTAACTAAAGATTGAGAGGACTTACATACAAAAAACTACACAACACTGTTAAAAAAAAATCAAAGAAGACTTAAATAAATGGAAGAATAGTCCCTGTTCATGGAAAGGAAGACTAAACATCATCAAGATGTCTATCCTACCCAAACTAATCTACAGATTTAATTCAACCCCCATAAAAATCAACACTGTATTTTTTAATGAATTGGAAAAACTAACTACAAAATTTATTGGAAGAGTAAAAGGCCCTGAAACACCAAAGACATATTGAAAAAGAAAAATGAAGTTGGAGATGTAACACTACTTGACTTTAAAACATACTGCAAAGATACACTGGTCAAAACTACATGGTATTGGATCAACGACAGACATACTGACCAATGGAACCGAATTGAGAGTTCCAATATAGGTCCTCACATATACGGTCATCTGATATTCAACAAAGCCACGAAGACCACTCAGGTGAGAGAGAATGGCCTCTTCAACAACTGGTGCTTGGAGAACAAGATATCTATATCCAAAAGAATGAGAAAGGATCACCATCTCACACCTTATACAAAAATCATGGCAAGATAGATCAAAGATCTAAATATAAGAGCCAAGACCATAAAGACTTTGGAAGATAATGTAGGGAAGCATCCACAGGACCTTGTAATAGGAAATGGTTTCATGAACTTCACACCCAAAACATGAGCAGCAAAAAAAAAAAAAAAAAAAATGGGATCTCCTCAAAATTAAAAACTTTTGCACCTTAAAGGATGTTATCAAGAAAATTAAAAGGCAGCCTACCCAATGGGAAAAAATATTTGGCAACCATATATCTGATAGGACCCCAATATCATACATATAAAAAGACATGCTACACCTCGAAAATAAAAAGACAAAAAAAGCATTTAAAAATGGGCAAGTGACCTGAAAAGACACTTCTCCATGGAAGAAATACAAATGGCTAAAAAGCACATGAAATGATGCTCGACATCGCTAGCTATAAGGGAAATGCAAATCAAAACTACAATGAGATATCATCTTACACCCATTAGAATGGTGGCTTTTAAAAAAATAGCAGAGTATAAGTGATGGAGAGTATGTGGAGGAATGGGAACCCTCATCCACTGCTGGTGGGCTAGTGGAATGGTCCAACCACTCTGGAGGACAGTATGGCAGTTCCTCAAAAAACTAATTATAGATATTCCATATGATCCAGCAATTCCACTGCTGGGTATATAACCAGAATAATTGAAAGCAAAGACACAAACAGATAGATGCACACCAAAGTTCATAGCAGCATTGTACACTAGTGCCAAAAGTTAGAATCAACCCAGGTGCCCATCAACAGATGAATGGATAAACAAAATGTGGTACATCCATACAATGGAATATTACTTAGCTGTAAGAAGGAATAAAGTGCAAACACACGCGATAATATGGATGAATCTTGAAGACCTTATGTTGAGTGAAGCAAGGCAGGCATTGAAGGATGAGCACTACATGACCTCGTTGATATGAATTAAGGAAATTGAGCAGTCTCACAGAGATATTGTCTTAAAGGTAGGTTTACAACAAAGACAAAAGGAAGAGGTGTTTGTGAGCCATCACCCATATGGACATAATCTATGGTAAAATGAAAGATTGCAGTTGTGTATTGAAGGGATAGGACAATTGTGTAGTGATATTATTGGGTTGGGTGGTGCAGGGTTGACAGGTATGTAGATTGAGAAGTGTGGGTTAGAATACTGGGGGGAGAGTTGGGAGAGGGACCAGGTGAACACTTGGGACTTGTGGGTGTGAGGTTAAAGCACAGAGTTTGGAATGCTCTTATGGCAATATGACCAGGAAGGGTTACTGGTTTAGGGTATTTGTGGGGGGGCATTCAGGACAGGGAATACATTGAGCAGGCTTCTAGGGAGTGTGTGAGTGTTCAATCCGCCATAATGTGTTGTATCAGTGGGTGGAGACCCACATAATGAGCGAGATGGAGTTGGATTCCCATCTTTGGCAAGACTGATTCATTCAGAAATAGACAGGTGGTGGTCACTCAAGAGCAAGGGTGGTTCGTAATAGGGGAGGACAAACCAGTGTATCAAGTCCTCTTGTTGCATAAAACCATGAATCTTGTCATCCAATGATTCAAGCCAGGGGGTCGTCATGGACCCCAGGGTGATGGGAAGGGAGAAACAGAATAGATCAAACAGAGGGTATTTAGTTATCAGAGCAAATGTTCTTCATTACCTTACAATTATGGACATAGGACATGATAAATATCATCAAAATTTATAAAAGTGTAGTCTAAATTGTAAACCATACTGTAAACCATTGCCAATGTTTAGTAGCTATGTTTCACTATTTGTATATCACTTATCACAATACTACTATGCACAGATAAAAAGGTATTAATATGGGTTGAGGAAAGGGGGAGGAGGTTGGATACATGAGAGACTCTTGTATTCTGTGTGTGACTTTGCTGTGGCCTAAAACTTCTTTGAAAACAAAATGAAAAAACAGTGAGACATTGGGGAATGAGAGAGGGAAAGTGCCATGGTACAGACTGAACACCAGATATTGCAGTGATAAAAGACAAAATGTCAAAAAAAAATTTTTTTTTTAAATTTTAAATGTATTTCATTTTTAAAATATCCCAATCTTTTAATTTAATTTTATTTTTAGGTTTTTTTTTTAAGTTTTCATGTATTTTATCTCTTACATTTAAACTCATCGTTATTATTTCATTTTCTTATTAATTGTTTTTGGCTATTGTATTGGCTTCATCTTTAAAGAAGCTTTGGATCACAGAAGGGTTACAACTGGGGTGGGAGAGGATCGTTGGTGAGGGGTTTCATGGATGGGTGGTGCATGGGAGGAGGTTCACCTGAACATACATATAAGGTATATGAAATTGTTCAAATATTCATGGGTCATTGTCACAGTGGTTGAAGAATCACTCAATGAATGAGAGAAATCTGAATTCCCATCCTGGAGAGCTCTGCCACATTCTCTAAGGGAGAAGCAACAGTCCCGCATGTGCAGGGGCAGTTTCTGGCAAAGGAGGATGATCTACTGATGGGCCCTTGTTATTGATGACTAGCCTTATGAGTCTTTGCTCTTGAAATTGAAACTTAGCCTATTGTTATGGGGTGCCTTATGGTCCTGAGAGCCTCCTTGTTGCTCAAATGTGGCCTCTCTCTAAGCCAAACTCAGCATATGAATGTGTTACCTTCCTCCCAGCATGGGACATGACTCCCAGGGATGAGCCTCCCTGGCACTGAGGGATTACTACCAAGTGTCAACTGGCAATGTGACTGGAAAAAGACTTCGAATAAAAGTGGGAAAAGGTAAAGACAAACTAGTTCATATGGTTAAGAGACTTCAAATTGAGTCGAGAAGGCATCCCAGAGGTAATTCTTACGCATATCTCAGTAGGATCTCATAGACTTCCAAAGTGGCTATCACCCCAAATAGAGGGGCTCCTGAGGGCTCTGGTGACACCCAGGTCGTATGAAACAGCAGATAGCTCCGGGGTTTGATGCCTTGCCAGTGGGCCCTACTTTGGAATTTGTATTCCTGAGAGTGGCAGAGTTGAACTCAAATGTCTTACCTGCACATGGTTCATCTGTCCCTTCCATTCAAATCTATATGTCTTGCTGGAGTTTGTAGGTATAAATCCAGAGACTGTAGGCTTTGGGCTGTGCATGTGCCAGCTGGGCCCAGAATCTCAGTGGTGCAACAACTCCTACTCTACAGCTCAGTGGACTTACTCAGGACACCTGGCGGGGAGATGATGATGGACAATGGCAGTCCCAGGGAATGGAGAGAGTATGCAGGTGCAGGCAGGATAATCCCATCCATCTTATCCATGGGATATAATCCCCTTCTCAATTGGAGGTTGAGTGGATATCACTATCTCAGACTCCTCGGGATTGGGGGAAGAGCTATGGACTAGAGTGGACTTACTGGTATACTATTATAGACATATTGTGATTCAAGCAATGGAAGAAATTACAACATTAATGCAGAGCCAGTGGCCACTGGACGCTTTTACCGGGGCTTTTTTGGGACTTGGGAATTGTCCTGAGTGACATTGCAATGACAGAGATAGGTCATTCTGTATCATCATATAACATGCAGAACTGTCTGGGAGAGAGTGTGGTCTACAATGTGAACTATGGTCCATGCTTAATGGCAAAGCCCCAGGATGTGTTTATCCGTTGCAGGTGATGTGCCACACTAATAAAGAATGTTAATGTAGGAGGTTGTGGGAGGGGTGGGAGGTGGGGCATATAGGAATCCTTATATTTTTTGTGTAATGTTTATGTAATCAAAGTATACTTAAAAAATAATAATAATTTACTTCTGAAAAAAAAAAGAGATGCAATTTCATTTTTATATACAATAGAGAAACTATAGTGGTGGACAGCGAATTAAAATTAAGAAAATATTGTTTACAATTTTGAAAATATAAACTTTTTAAAGTTGAGGTTTTGATAAGATGGAATAAATCATAAATAGTTTTTTAAAAATCAACAAATCTATATGAAAATATCCGTGGAATACTTTTTCAAAAACTGCAATGGTACATCTTTATAGAAATACAATTCCACATATACTTAAATTGATATGAAGGCACATCATATATATATATTTAAATGCTATCAGACAAATATCACAGATACATAAAATAATGAATTCCACACTTAAATTTGATTATTTATGAATATTTATATTCACAGGAAAATAGAAAAGACTGAGGAATTTTAATTTTTATTGGGTTCATGTTTTCATGATGACCATAATGATATTGTCCAGATATACCCACAGTGTTGATTTGATAAAACACTATAAACAAAATTAATAGGCATATTAAATCATATAATTTCATTAACGAAAACCAGATTTTCCTTACATTTAAACTGTGTATTGGAATCAAAGCAAATATTTTAAAAGAGCAAAAATAAAAAAATAAAAAATAAAAATAAAATCTATGAATAAGATACATGAAAGGTAATTAACAATATGAAATAAAATTATCACATTTCTCTTGCTATCAAGTATTTTAATTCAAAACTATTACAGCAATTTTTAGCATATATATTTGATAAAAATCTATTATAATAATTATAATCATTGTTGATATGATCAATATTCATTGGAGAGGAATTGGTTCATGATAATTGGAATGGGGATATATTTGTTATTCATGAAGAAAGTGGATACATTTAAATGTTAAACTTGCTGAGTCTTTGCAGATAAACTTGTAATGTCTACTCTGAGGAATCAGCACCTCAATCTCTAATTTGCCTTAAGGAATAAGCCATTCACCACCTAAAGAGATTAACCATGCTAAGCTGGATAAGTTTATAAATGCTTTCCCTGAGGAAACATCCTTCAGACACGGTCTGTTCTGTTTCACCAGATGAAGCTGCAATGAATTATCCTGAGAAAGTTGTCTTAAAAGGTACTTCTAGTTCTTCTCATGACCCACCCCTACCATCCCTATTTTCTTCTACATCTATAACTATACTGAATTTCCATCAAGTCTCAAAAGGTGTCATACAAAATGTGACGTATTAAGTGGTGCACGACACTCCAACAGAACTGCCTGAATTTTCCAATATACCCTGAAAGATATCATGGGAATATTTGTGGAAAGGATATTAAGTGAGTGTGATAATTGTGGAAGGGCCATAAAGTTAGAACAGACTGAATGTATTGAAATGGACACACTAAGCAAAGATTCTTAATAAATTGCTTTAGCTTGAGGGGTTAGAAAGTGCTCTAACAGTTGGTTAGGGTGGTTGGCCCAAGCAGGGACCAAAAGGTGGCCTACATAACCTGAAGTTGAAATACCAGAACTTCCCTGGCACAATATAGATAAGTGGATCCAAAGGCTTAGAGAGATTGAAATGTTACAGGGGTTGTATCATGTAAGACCTGCTCACCTATCCCAGAAATGTCCAAAGGAAACACCTTTCACCAGGACTGTGAGAACAAATTTGTGAGACTAACTCTATTATCCCTTTAGATCTGTGCGGTCGCTCTTCTCTATAGGTCAGATATCAATGGGGGAACTACTGTCACTGAACCTGGAACCTTAAACACAATGGGGATGATCCAGTCCCTGCTTGGCAGAAGCCAACTGACAGCACTTAATGACCAAAGACAAGGTGGGTTTGGATACCATAATGGACAGCAGAGTCAAGGCAATAATCAGAAAAGTCTGACACAAAGAGACCTATTGTGTTGAAAATTAGATCATGGGCTATCTAGACATAAAATAGATGGGCAGGCTACTAAGTTCTTATTTTATCTTTATGAGTAAAAGAGTTGTAGGTCCAGTGAACAAAAGTCTAACTTGAATTACAAAAACAGAGAGCCATGTCCCCTTAATCAATTCCCAGACTTCAGAAAGTTTAAAGACACAGAACACCTTGAATGAAGGAAAGGTTGTGTTCCATGAGGAAGGATCCTGGTACACTGCCAAAAATTTATACTGTTAATCTTCCTTCTTGCCTTCTCCAAAGAGATCTATGGCTTTTGACTAGGGAAACTGTGCTTTGGGAAAAAGGAAATGTTCAGATGTTTAGGGGATTACTAGACACCAAGCTTGGAAGTGACTTTAATTCCAGGAGACCCAAAATGTCACTGTGTTCTATCAGTCAGTGTTGGGGCTTATGGAAGTCACATGATCAATAAAGTTTTAACTCAAGCCTATCTCACAGTGGGTCCAGTGGGTCCTTAGAACCACTCTGTGGTTATTAGTCCAGAATATATAAATGGAGTAGGCCTAATCAGCAACTGTCAGAGCCTCACATTGGTTACCTGACTTGTAGAGTGAGGGCTATTATGGTAGGAAAGGCCAAGTTGAATCCCCTACAACTGCCTCTCCCTAGAAAAATAATAAATCAAAAGCAATACCATATTCTTGGAAGGGTTACAGAGATTAGTTCCACCATCAAGGAACTCAAGGAAGCAGTAGCAGTGATTTCCACAACATGCCCATTCAATTTTCTTATTTGGCCTGTGCATCTTATTCTGGGGAAATTAAGTTTGTTTTCAGTTGTTTGCAGGATAGTTGAGTATTGTTAGGTGAAATTATAACTGTTATGGTTTTTATTTAAAGACTAAATATGGTTTAAGGAGATGTGTATTGTTGCCAACTTGACATGGTATGGATTGTGATGCTTAAGTTTACCTGTCAAATTGGCTAGGTTATGGTGTCCAGATGTTTGGTCAAGCAAGCACTAGCATGACTGTACTGTGAGGATTTAAATCTTCAATAAATTGATTGCATTTATGGCTGATTACATCTACAATCAATTTCAGGATTTCCTTCAACAATGAGAAAAATCTAATCAAATCAGTTGAAGGCTTTAAAATGAAAAGTGATGATTTCAGCAGCCAGAATGGAGAATGTCCATCTCTAATTTAGTTGTCCAGCTTCTCCAGGGTAATTCATCAGGAAGCTTCATTGGATCTCTTATTTGCAACCTGCCCTATGGAAGTTGTTCCAGCCCATCTCTACAGTCACATAAGCCAATATTGATTAAAAAAATAACCCATAATATTTGTATTATATATATTATATACATTATGATACATCTGTATAACTCCTCTTGGTTCTCTTTCCTTAGAGGACACTGGCTAATACAGAGGAATGTTATTCTACAGTCATCTTTTGAGGCATGAATATTTCTGACAATGGAAGCCAATGAAGCAATTTAGGAGGCTTTTCCTTCAGGACCTGTGGAGACATTGCTCCTGTAGTTTCTTTGCTCTTTAGGGGAAGACCACCATGACCTAAAGCCAAAGAAATTCCTCAGGAAGCCTATGTGAAGTCCTAAGAAAGAATATAGTTCTCACAGGGGGGATCTCAGGCCATGGCTTTCCCAGCATTTTGGTGACAAAGAAGAAAAAGTATCTGAAAAAACAAACAGAATTGGCATTTATAGCATAGATGCCATGGGACAGCCTATGATACAGGGTCAACACTAAAGGAACCCCAGCCACCAGCAGTGAGGAGATATTTTAGTTTATTTCCCTCTGATTCAATCAAATGCTGTATAGCCTCCAATACTTAGCCTTACTTACAGGAAGTATTTACAAGAAAATTTAAAAAATAATATTCCATTCCAGAAAAAATAGCCAAACAAAATATAGACCATGAATATACTTGTGGAAATATCCATGTTGCTCTGCACTTGCTTTGGAATTAATGGTGATGTAGGCCAAATAACAGCACATTTTTTAATGATTTTAGGTATTTCTATGAGCAGAGACAATATACTTCCTCAGGCATTCATTTGTATATAAGAGTAATGAGTATAGATTGAAAATTAAAACCACAAAATAAAAAAAGTTAAGTGTAAATTTCTTGATTTCACAGTTGTGTTATTTTTATGTTTGTAAAAATGTTAATTGATTTAGAATTAATTTTATCCACCCTGCAATCACACCTAAGGAAAGATATGAAATGTCTGTAATCCTAATTTGTTACAGGTAGAATTAAGGAAACATGATATGTCTTAGGTAAAGGAAAGAGATTGTCACCATTGAATGATGTTGACTTGATTCTGTTGACAAAGCTCTACTTATATCCTTTTCAAATCATTAATTTAACTTTTTTCTACTGATTCCTGGGAGAAAATTAACTAACAATATTCCTTTCATAAGAGGAATAAGAAACCACTTCAATCCTTGGTGTTACAAAATAGTATAACTTTTAAAGTTTCTCTTAAAGAATCAGAGAATCAAAATAATGAAAAAGAAAAAAAATATTTCAAGCCCTTTCATGCAAGCAGTTTACCTAAATTATAGATTCTAGGTATATTTCTAATAAAATAATTTTTTGACATTTGTGTAATGGGCAAATATTTCAATTTTATTTTTCTTAACCCAACAAATATAACAAAAGCCTTAGCATATTTTAATATCAATAGCTTGTTGTAGAAATACAAGAAAATGTATACCCTAACCACACAAATATTACTTGACATTTTAAAGAGGTCTAATTAATAATTTCCACTATTTATATATATCTTAAAATATTATTTATTGTATCAGGAGTACACCATATAGAGACTTAATATGTGGTTTAAAGCCTATAGTTTTTCAGTAGAATTTTATGATTTAAAACTTCCATTAATAATTAAAACAATATATTGTAGACATGAACTCAAATGATTTCATGTTAAGTTCAGCTGTCCATAGCATACACTTGGTATATTTTTTCCATACACCCCCTATTATTAACACTATGTATTATTGTCCATTAGTTATAGCTCATGAAAGAACACACTCATATTTCAATTGGTAACCAAAGTCCATCTTTCAACACATGGTTAAATGTGTTATACCATGCCTTGTACATTCTATCCAAAGTTTACACTCAGTGGCTCTCACCAACAGTGAATAAGTGTTCTTGTCTCTCCACATCCTCTCCAACATTTACAGTTTTCTGACATTTTATTAGTAATCAGACTAATAGGTATGAAATGATATTTCATTGTAGTTTTGATTTGCATTTCCCTAATTGCTAGTGATATTGTACATTATTTCATTGTTTCTTCACCATTTGTATTTCTTTAGATAGTTGTCTTTTGCCCATTTTTCAATCAGTTAGTTTGTGTTTTTATTATTGACTTGTATGTTCCCTTTATATACCATGGATATTAAATCATTATTGTATATATTATTGCCAAATAATTTCTCCCATTGGATTGGCTGTACTTTCACCTTTTGCTAATGTCCATTGTGGTGCAAAAGTCTTTAATTTTGAGGAGGTCCCATTTATCTATTTTTTTCTTTTGTTGCTTAAACTAAAGTTTAAGACTAATTAAACTTTACATATAAAGCATGTAGAAACACACAAGTGGCCTACATTGATGAAAGAAGAAATTAATGAACTCAACAGACCAATCAAAATTAACAAGATTGAATTAGTCATCATAAAACTCCCAATTAAGAAGAGCCCAGGAGCAGATGGCTTCATAGCTTCATAGGTGAATTCTACTAATCATTCTCAAAAGAACTTACACGAATCCTGCTTAAACTCTTCCAAAATATAGAAGTTTAGGGAAAATTTCCAAACTCATTCTATGATGCTAACATCGCCCTAATAACAAAATCACATAAATATACCACAAGAAAGGAAAACTGCAGACAAATCTCTCTAATAAACCAAGTTGCTAAAATCCTCAACAAAATAATTGCTAATCATATTCAACAAGACATCAAATGAATTATACTCCATGACTAAATGGGTTTCATCCCTGGTATGTAAGGATGGTTGAACATAAGAAAATCAATCAATGTATAACACCACATTAACACATTGAAAGAAAAAATAAATCATATGATCATCTCTATTGATGCAGAATAAGAATTTGACAAAATACAGCATCCTTTCTTGATAAAAACACTTCAAATGATAGGACTCGAAGGAATTTTCCTCAGCACGATAAAGGTATGTATGAAAACCCCAAAACTAACATCATAGTAAATGGTGAAATGCTAAAGGCTTTCCCTCTATTATCTAGAACAAGACAGGATGCCCACGGTCACTGCTCTAATTTAACATTGTGTTTGAAGTATTTGTTTGAGCACTTAGGGAAGAAAAAGATGTAAAGGCATCCCAAATTGGAAAGGATGAAATAAAATTTCATTATTTGCAGATGACATAATCCTATACATAGAAAGCCCTGAGAAATATACGGTAAAGCTTCTAGAGCTGATAAACAAGTTCAATAAAGTGGCAGGATATAAGATCAACATACAAAAATCAGTAACATTTCTGCACATCAATAAGGAGCAAAAAATTCCATTTAGTATAGCAAGGAAAAGAATCACATACTTAGGAATAAACTTAACTAAAGGAGTAAAGCCTTGTACACAGAAAACTACGCAAAATTGTGAAAGGAGTTCAAAGAACATTTGAACAATTTTATATACCTTATATGTATCCTCAGGTGAACTTCCTTCCATGCATTCCCCATCACTGACACCCCATACCAACCCTCCTCCCCTGTCCCAGTTGTAACCCAAAGCTTCTTCAAAAATGAAGCCATTAAAACAGCCAAATACAATTAATAGGAAAATGAAACAATACTAAGTTTAAATATAAGAAAATTTTTTTAAAAAATTAAAAATCTAAAAATACAAAAAATTAAAAGATTAGGATATTTTAAAAATGAAAAATATTTTTTAAAAATTTTGTGACATTTTATCTTTCATCACCACAATATCTGGTGTTCTGTCTGTACTGTGGCACCTTCCCCCACTCATTCCCCAGTGTCTCACTATTTTTCATTTTGTTTTCAGAGAACTTTTAGGTCACAGCAAAGTCATGCACAGAATATAAGAGATTCTCATATACCCAACATCCCCCCCTTTTACTCCCCTGCATATTAATACCTTTTTATGTGTGGATGGTACCTTTGTAATAACTGATATACAAATAGTGAAAATAAGCTACTAAACATGGTCAACGGTTTACATTATGGTTTATAATTTAGACTGTATACTTTTATAAATTTTAATGAGATTTACCATGTCCTGTGTACATCATTGTAAGATCATGTAGAACACTTTCACTGCCCACTAAATACCCCTGGTTTGATCTATTTTATTCCTCCCTCACCCTCCCCTCTGGGCTCAAGGCGACCCCCTGGATTCATTCCTTGGATGACAAGATTCATAGTTACATGCAACAAGACTGAGGCCTTGACACGCTGGTTTGTCCTCCCCTATTAGGAACTGCCCATGCTCTCAAGAAACTCCTGCCTGTCTATTTGTGAACAAATTGGTCCTTCAAAGGATGGGACTCCAACTCCTTCCCACTCATTATGTGTGTCTCCACACAATGATACAACACATTATGACAGAATGATCACTCACACACTCCCTAGAAGACTGCTCCAGGTGTGCCCTGTCTCAAATTCCACCCCCTCCTACACTCTAAACCAGTAACCCTTTCTTGTCATATTGCCATAAGAGCATTCCCAACTCTGTGCTTTCAACCACATACCCGCAAGTCTCCAGTGTTCACCTGGTCCCTCTATCAACCCTCCCTCCAGTATCCTGAACCTTCCAACCCACCCTTCACAATCTACCACCTGTCAAACCTGCACCACCCAAGTCAAAAATATCACTGCTCTCCTGTCATATCCCTTCAACATGCAACTACACATTTTCACCTTACCATAGACTACACCCACATGATTGTTGACTCACAACTGTCTTCTACCTTTCTATTTCCTGCAAACCCATCTTCCAGACAACAGCTCTCTGAGTCTGCTCAATTTGCTTAATTCATATCAGTGAGGTCATGTACTGTTCATCCTTCAATTCATGGCTTGCTTCACTCAACATAAGCAAGATTCATTCATGCTCTCCTGTGTGTTAGCACTTTATTCCTTCTTACAGCTTCTTACCATTGTATGTATGTACCATATTTTGTTTATTCATTCATCTGTTGATGGGCACCTGTGTTGATTCCAACTTTTGGCAATAGTGGATAATGCCTCTATGAATGTTGGTGTGAATATATCTGTTCATTTCTTTGCTTTCAATTCTTCTGTGTATATACCCAGCAGTGGAATTGCTGGATCATATGTAAGTTCTATAGTTAGCCTTTTGCGGAACTGCCAAACTGTCCTCCACAATGGCTGGACCATTCCACAATCCCAGCAGTGGATGAGGGTTCCCATTCCCCCACAACCCCTCCAACACTTATATTCTGCTGTTTTTTTAATAGACACCATTCTAATTGGTGTAAGATGGTATCTCATTGTAGTTTTGATTTGCATTTCCCTAATAGCTAGTGGTACTGATCATCTTTTCATGTGCTTTTTTGCCATTTGTATTTCTTCCTTGGAGAAGTGTCTTTTCAGGTCACTTGCCCAATTTTTAAATGGGTTGTTTGTCTTTTTATTTTCGAGGTGTAGGATTTCTTTATATATGTAGGATATTAGGCTCCTATCAGATACATAGTTGCCAAATATTTTCTCCCATTGGATAAGCTGCCTTTTTATTTTCTTGATAATGTCCTTTGAAGTGCAAAAGTTTTTAATTTTGAGGTATCTATTTATCCCAATAGATAAATGGGATCTATTTTTTCCTTCATTGCTTGTGTTTTGGGTGTGAAATTCATGGAACCATTTCCTATTACAAGTTCCTGTAGATGCTTCCCTGTATTACCTTCCAAGGTCTTTACGGTCTTGTTTCTTATATTTAGATCTTTGATCCATCTTGAGTTGATTTTTGTATAAGGTGTGAGATGGTGCTCCTTTCTCATTCTTTTGGATATGGATACCCTGTTCTCCAAGCATCACTTGTTGAAGAGGCCATTCTCTCCCACCTGAGTGGGCTTTGTGGCTCTGTCAAATATCAGATGACTGTATATGCGAAGATCTATATCAGAACTCTCATATCAGTTCCATTGGTTGGTATGTCTATCCTTGTGCTAATACCATGCAGCTTTGACCACTGTAGCTTTGTAGTATGTTTTATGGTCAGGTAGTGTGATACCTCCAATTTCATTTTTCCTTTTCAATATCTCTTTGGCAATTCGGGGACTCCTACCTTTCCAAACAAATTTTGTACTTAGTTTTTCCAATTCAGTAAAAAATGCTGTGCTGATTTTTATTGGGATTGCATTAAATCTGTGTATTTGTATGTTTGTTAAGCTCTGAATCTCAGCAGAGTGGCAGTGAAGACCTATACTTCACTGCAGTGAAGTTCCAGTTCATCATACTTGCCCAGGACAACTAACAAAAGGATGATAATGGACAATGACCACCCAATAAAACAGAGTATCTACAACTGCAAGCTAGACAGATTTATCCATCTGCCCAATGGTATCTAAGCCCCCTCTCAGTTGGAAGCAGAGTGGGCATCACCATCCCAAAATCCTCAAGATTGAGGAATGAACAAACATAAGGGTGGAATGCAACTATGGAATGAACTGAAATTATTATTATTCTAATAATGGAAGAACTTGTAACATTGATATAAAGGCAGTGATCATCAGAGTTTCTGAGGGGAAGGAGGGGGAAGAATTGGTGTAACATGGGACATTTTAAAACATTGGAATTGTTCTGCATGACACTGCAATAATGGATACAGACCATTATATATTTTGTCAAAACCTATAAAATTGTGCTGAGCAAAGTGTAAACTGTATTGTAAACTATAGACTA
>JAQZBX010024207.1:0-30253 GCA_029593785.1 Cabassous unicinctus
AACTAGATACTTGCCAATTCATTATTTGTGTATATAGTTAAACACTGATGATAATATTTCATACTATTATTTTAATGGCATAAGGATTTGAATTATTGCTTCAGGGTGGGGGGATTGGGCTGGGGGTTAGGGAACCTATATAAAGCACCAAATCCTTATGCTAAAAGAGATATACAACTATTCAGTCAGTATTCGCAAGGATATCATTCTTCTTACATTACAGTTACTTTGCAAGCAATTTCGACATGTTTATCGGTGTAACAAAAGCTAAATGTTGTAAATGTTATTGCCTTCAGCTGTAACTAAAAACATTCCAGTAAACCTATTTTGACTGTATAAGGGAATGTATAGTAATTTTTTGGCATTTGAATTATGGAAATGGGAAATATAAACAGTGTGAAAAATATAGTCTGATACCATACTGTAAACTGGAGATAATGAAATTAATGAAGAATGTCATTGAAGTGTTTGAAAATGACCCATGTATAGCTACAAATAATGATCCAGACTGTTTTCCATTAACCTCCAATAAGGAGGGACCAGTCATAATGTGAGTAAATGAAATCCAAGGTAACTTATTCCCTAACTTTATTTTAATTAATAGCTTTCCTCTTTAACTTCAACTAGCCCTTTTACTAGAAGTGCTGAAAGTAGCAAACTCATCTGGTTAGAATGTGATACCTTTGTCTTCCCTTGATGATCCTCTGGGAGATGCATATTGTACTATAAAGTGTCAACTCAGTCAACACTAATAAGGAATAAAAAGTCAGGAGTCTATATGTTTTTGAGGAATGAACTTAGATGAGTATGTGGAAATGTTATTTAATGACGTATTGTACTGGAAATCTGAAGACCTGCTGCAGATTTAAAATCCCAACTCTTGTTAAAACTTTTTAAAAGATTGTGAAATTATCAAAATGCATATAAATCAAGTTTTAATATACTGTATGATGGGTAGATGAGGCTGTCCATTGTCCCATTTCTTTCTTTGAATTCTCAGGCATGGTTTTGGCAGTGCAGGAACTCGGCAACATTAACAAATTCAACAAAAAGTGGATATGTGGGGAATTTTTTTTTTTTTTTAGTTAGGAGCCTAGGTAATCAATATACAGGGCAATCAGTGGGTAAATAACCAAGTGCTAGGTGTCCCATTAATCTGAGCCTCTCTTTTTATCCGTTAAGATGTGTTATAAAGTTAACTTTAAAATGTGCCAACCTCCTTGTGTTGTTTAAGCAAGTCCGAGTGAAAATACATAGACCACTACAGTATGTGAGGGAGGAAACTTTATAATGAAATTGGAAATTCTGCAGAAACTTGTGTGCATGGACATCTTGAGAATATGTATAACTCCCTAAATTTGAAATAAGGTTAGTGGAAAATAGCAGTATTTAAATAGGAAAAAAAAAAAGTTCCTGTATAGGTTTTATTTCTTTGGTCATTTTAATGCCAAATGTATGAAATATAAAATCTGTTTTTTATTTTTAATTCTACAGGATTAGTACTAAGAGTCAAGAATGTTTTGTTTAGAATGGTAAGAAACTTGAAGGGAGAAAGCAAATTGAGATACTTAAGGCACCTGCAGATCATGAAAATCTAAATATCACTAAATTTTATGTAGTTTGCTACGAGCATTAAAAAGTGTCTCTGATCTCTTCAGTCTTGTCAATTAATGTAAACAACATCTAGGCTGCTAATAAGTCCTTTGGCAATGTAGGATTAAAACCCAGGAAAATGAGCATTTTTAGATTTTTAATAGCTAAAATTGAACAACGAAAATGTTTAACTAAAGGTTAGAAGCAATTCTAATGTATGTATGTATGTCCTTTATTTAGGATTGGAACTAGACTTAAAATTGGTTAATTTTCTATTAGTTGATGTGGAAATCAGGTCTCTCTGTGATATACTAGTGAAGATGAAGAATATTTCTCAAAAACAGTTTTAACCAGAATCCACATTTCCATTGTTTCTTTGCATTAAAAAAAAGTATGTCACTTTTAAAGAAATAATTATTTAAAAAGTAAAGGAAATTACAAAATTACCTTACAAATTTTAGTCATAAAAATAAAGACAGTATTAATATAATATTATTGTATATATGTAGTTCTCTTTGTATTTAAGTATACTGCTGCTGAGAATACTGGTGGCAGGCATGTCACTCTGCTAGAATTTTGTAGGAATGGTGAGACAGTTTATCATTTCATCTTTCCTGGTCTTGATGAATCCTGAGACCCTTAAAATGGCTGGCATGTGTATGACTTTACTGTGGTAACCTTGGAGGCATGAGCCTTCTTAAGATCAAAAACAGAAGAAAAAATATGTTGTTTAAATTGATGCCAGGCCTACCTTCTTTCCCTCCCTTAATCATTCTTTTTCTCATTCAGTTCAGATCATCCTGCACTTGAAAAATGAAGTTTTACCTCCATCAAACCTATCATTATTTAATAACAGTGAAAATCAACAGAAAAATTGAAGTATCTTTGCAAATACTAGTTGATATCCCGTGAAATCAGGTCATTCTATTATCATAATACCTGAAACTAGTACTTGTGTTTTATTTTTAATTACAGAAGCCTTTTACCCTGTAGTGATTTTATGATTACAATACTGATAAATGAGCCCTTCCTTCTGATTATAACTCAGTAATACCTGTGGTCTTTTGGCTCCTCTATCCTGACAAAACTCACTGGAAATTGCTCTCAGATTTTATAAACTGAGGGATTTCTTGATTAAAGGAAAGTTCCATTTTGAAAATGGAACATTATCTAAAATGGAGGAAAGGTAATTAGTACACATTAGATATAGAAACTTTGTGTTAGCTCTCCTGTAAACTGCCAGTTATTATAGTCTTTCTGTGTTAGTATATGCCTTTAGAAAATTATAACATCAGCATTTTTTATAGCAAAACTAGGCATCTTTCAATTCTCTATATCATGTGGGTACAATGAAAATGATTATACACGGACAGACTGAGGAGGCAAGAATGAAAAGAAGGTGAAATCTCTTATCGCCAATATATTCTTAAATATGTTTAATGCCCTGTCATATTTGTTGCCCACACTGAGTCTGCATCTACATCTTATGAACACTGTGATTAGAAAATATGCAGGAAAGTGTTCTTTCATGTTGAGAACTAATGCCATTAGAAGATGTCCCTAACTATATTATCAGAGAATTACTAACTCAAGGTTAATGGACTGTTCTGTCCTATTAGTCTGATTCTGTGCTTTCACATGGAAATGTGACTGGATTCTATTTTCTTTTCCTATGAAAGGGGAGTAAGAACAAAAAGCATTTATACGTTTGTTTTAGAATGCAGTGTAGTGCTCATATTTGAACAGGAAATTACTACAAAGTAATAAAAAGACACTGTGGGTCTAAAAGAGCTGAAAGGTGCCTGACTTCTCAATCTACTCTCATGGCACCATTCCTTAGCCTGAAGTAGGGCTTGACATTCTTGATAAGTGTGATGTTAGTTTCACTCTGACTTTTTCTGGAAATCAAGTAGAATAAGTGATGACAGACTGCAAACTCTTTTATTCTGACTGTTTTATACTAAGCTGCTTGGAACAAGTCCATAGGATTGGAAAGGAAAGCATGACGGGATAAATGTAAGCTTATGAAAGCAAGGGCCACATCATGTTTTTGTGTCTCCCCAGCACCGTGCTATCCATTGGGCAGATGCTAAATAAATGTGTGTTGAATGAATGTTTAAAGAATGAATGTGCCTAGGAAGTCACAGAGATAGCAATGTGCTAACATGTAAGTGGGAGTTGACTTCCATAGAGGTCACTGAAGAGGTGACATGATTGACATAACAAATAGTGGAGCCTTTAGGCTTTAGCAGGACATAGGAGTGCTCTTTTATAATAATTGAGGATAAAAATATTTTCCATTAGATTCTTTGTATTTGAAGAACTCTTGAAATTAAATGATCTGTTTAATATTTTAAGGCTACAAAGTAAATTAACGTAAATCAGCAGAGATTTCGGTCAGTAAAATGTCAGAAATCAAACCATAAGAAAATTAAAGCACTTTGTTTTATACCTTGGGTATATGTTATTATTTGAAATGCCACATTCCTTTATTTAACCATTTTGATAAGTGCCTTTGATGTTTTAAGATGTATGGTAGGAGATTAGCAAATGTTATAAATGATATGTGCCCTGTTATCTAGCGTCTCCATTCTTCGTAACCATTTTACCAGTGTTTCAAAGTTTAGTCATTTGTGTTCCTATCAGATATGTATTTGTAGCCCCTCTATAGTAAACAGTAAAATAAACTATTTCATAGAAAACAAAAATTAAGCACTTTGGCTTGTTCAATATTGTTACCTGTTGCCTTAACTTCAAAGCATAGTTTATTGAAAATAACATCTGGCTAATAGTCCCTGATTTAATCCATTCCAGTTTCTCAATAAAGTACAAAGACATGAGGGGTGGGGAGGTGGGGGAGGGGAGAAAAGGTATTCTTTTCAAGAGTATGCCTTGAACTATGCCTGATATACAACCTGTTGACAGAATCCAGGAAGAATTTCTAACTGTAAAATCACTGAGTCTCAGTTGTGGAAAAAACAATTAGTGGAATACTCATGCTTTACCTCAGTGCTGCCTACTTGGAAGAGAGGAAGGTGATTTCTCTTTTCTTGGTATTTATACGTTGGCTCATGGACTCATATTCATATGTCCAAGTCAGAAAACCTAGCACCTATCCCTCAACTGCATGGATGCTGTTTTTAGAGGCAACCAGAATCGTGTTCATTCTCTCCAACCCTTTTCTTCCCACACACTAAACTTTATCTTTTCAATACCCAGAAAAAGTGTGGGAGAGAGATGGTATTGGGGACACATTGTACCCTAAGATACATAGTCTCCACAAATATAGTCCTGTAGTGAGGAATGGAGATGGGAGAGCACCCGGGTAAGTACATTCTGAGAATGAAAATATAATCTGACCATTCAGTGTGTGCAAGAACCAGGTAGAAAGGTCAGATCCCACCTAAATCCAGTAGAGTCACACTTGGTAAATGCCTATTAAACACTAAAATTGCCCTGGATCAGTGAATATCAGCCTGCTTTTCAGCTGTTGTCATAAAAAATGGGTTTTGACTAATAGCTAAATGTACAACTGAGCAGGACCAAGGGCTGTGCACCCACCCTGCTTGTTGAGTAACCAGGTTAGATCTCAGGGTGTGAAAAATCATTACATGGGACCTTTGAATAACAGTGTAGCAGCAAGGGAAAGAGTCCATCCTCCAGGATCATTCCCAGCGGCATACAAAATATTGTTTCTTTCACTTTAAAAAACAAAAGGGGAGCAGATGTAACTCAAGTGGTTGAGTGCCTGCTTCCCATGTACAAGGTACCAGGTTCAATCCTTGGTGCCTCCTAAAAACAAAAACAAATAAAATGAAAAAGGCAACTCTCATTGGGGAGCAGATGAAGCTCAGTGTTTGAGTGCCTGCTTCCCATGTATGAGGTCCTGAGTTCAATCCCTGGCACCTCCTAATGAATGAATGAATAAATAACTTAAAAAACACAACCATCTCTTCCCCACTTCCCATCAGCTCCCACCCATATCTTTGCTCAAATAATGGTTGAATGGATGAGTCAATAATCCTGAAGATGCAAAGGAAGACCATAGTTTTGAAGATGGTGTACTACAGGAATTAAATGAGATTTTAGAGTACCTCAGCATCAGCAAAAGTCCTTCAAGTATTTGTCCTTGCTAGCTCTAGTTCTTTTTTGCTCATTCTTAAACACTTAAGCTTTTGTCTCTACACTCCACCAAATCTACTCCAGTCAAGGTCACCAAAGATCTCTGCATTGCTAAATCCAGGGGTTAAATCTCAGCACTAGTCTTCACACATCGGCTGCATTTGGTGCAGTTACTCTCTCCTTAATATACTCTTCTTGGGCTTGGATTCTTCTTACTTCACTGGGTATTCCTCTTCTTCTCTGTGACCTTAACATTGGAGTGCTACAGGATTCAGCCCTTGAACTAATATCTACACTCATTCCAATCTTTAAAACTCAAAATGCCATCTAGATGCTAACAAGTCCTAAGTTTTTATCTTCCACTTGACTTCTCTTGAATTTAATTCATTTATAATTGTCTATTTGACATCTACATTATTATTCATTTCAAATTTTATGGGTGCAAAACAGAATTCCAATCTTCTCTCCAAAACCTACTCCATATGTGTTCTATCCCATCTCAGTTAATAGCAACTGAATCCTTCCCATTGTTAGGCCAAAAACCTTGGAGTCATTACTGACTCCTTAATTTCTCTCACAAGCCACGTCCAATTCATCAGGAAATCCTTCTGGTCTTCCCTTTAAAATACATCTAGAATCTAACTAGTTTTCATTACCTCCACTGTGACCAACTTGGTCCTTAATTATCATCATCTCCCACCTGGATTACTGCAGTAGTTTTCTAACTGGTCTCCCTGTTTCTATCCTCCGTCTCACCCCTCATAGTCTGTTCTCAACAAAATAGCAAAAAAAATTCTTTAAAAATGTATTTATATGTCATTCTTTGCTCAAAACTCTCCAATGGCTTCCCTCTTCCACAGGGTAAAAGCCAAAAACCTATCAGTGGCCTACAAGATTTCTCATGATATATCCCCACATGGCCTTTCTGACCTCTTCGCCTGTATTCTTCCCTTTACTTAACGTGTAGTGGCCACACTAGCCTCCTGAATGTCATCATACACCAGACATGCTCCGGCCTTAAAGACTTTGCACTTCCTGTATCCCCTGGCTGAAAAGCTCCCCACTCCCCATATACACATGGCTAATTCCCATATACCCTTCAAGTCTTTGATCAAATTTCACCTTCTGAATGAATTCTCCCCTGAGTATGCCATCAGTCTCCCTTACCGTCTCTATTTTCCAGAACATTTAACTCTAACATTCTATAGTCTCTAATTTACTTAATTTATATGTTTTTTATTATTATTATTTGTTGTTGTCTTAGTTTTGTAGCTGCTGAAACAAATCCCATACAATGGGTTGGCTTAAACTACAGAAATTTATAGTCTAACTGTGTTGAGGATAGGAGAAGGCCAAAATCAAGGCGTCAGCAAGGCAATGCTTTCTCCCCAGAGACTGGCATTCTTGGCCTGGCTTCAGTGATCCTTGGTCCTTGACTTCTCTGTCACATGGCAATGCATGTGGCAATGTCATCTCTTTTCTCCTGGTTCCATTGACTTCTGGCTTGTGCTCTCCCTGTGGCTTTCTTTGTCTGAATTTCATTATGCTCGTACAGGACTCCAGTAATCTGGATTAAAGACCAAGCTGATTCAGTTGGCAACACCTTAACCAAAAATTACATTGTTGGTTGGGTGAGTCAATAATCCTGAAGATGCAAAGGAAGACCATAATTTTGAAAATGATGTACTACAGGAATTAAATGAGCTTTTAGAGTACCTCAGCATCTGCGATAGGATACAAGGTATCAGCTCCAAAATTCAGAAAGCCATGAGTAGAGAAAAGGGTGAGATAAAGGAACAATTAAATGAACTGTAAAGACAATTAGATCAGCTAAATAGGAAGCATGTTAAATATGTAAGGATTGTCAGGAAACAAATTGCAATGCAAATAACTAAGCCTTTCACAAAAGCAGTTAAGGAGTAGAATTTTTTAAATTTATTTTTCCTTTATTATTTTATTAGTAAGGAGTAGAATTGACTGGAAAAAAAAAATTAGTGACATGGAAGAGAGACTCAAGAAGCTGCCACAGAACATAGGCAAAAGACCAAAAATGTAAGTGGAGAAGATGGTGATAGATCTAGGAGACAAAAAATGAAAATTACTAAGACTTATATAGTGTTCCCAGGGAAGAAATCCAAAAAGGGGGAAAGAAGCAATCATTAAACAAAAGAAAAGATTTAAACTTTTAAAAAGTTCTATAGGTTAAAGAACTTTTGTCAAAAATAATTTAAAAAGACACATTAAGATACATTGTGGGGGGGTCACATGTAGCTCAAGTGGTTGAGCGCCTCTTTCCCATGTATGAGGTCCCGGGTTCAATCCCCAGTACCTACTTAAAAAAAAACCAAAACATTGTGGCAGAGTATGTGAATAACCAGATTAGAGAGGGAAATCCTATAAGCTTTGAAGCAGAAAAAAATGGGTTATCTACAAGGAAGCAAAAATGAGCCTTGCCTTAGTCTTCTCTGTAACACTAAATTCTAGAACACTAGAACAACATCTACAGAGTTTTGGAGGAAGCAATTTTGACTCAATTTTATACCCAGCCAGTTATGCATTTAACAGTTCCCTCTCGCCGCCCCCCCCCCCTGCCCCCAGCAACACACACAATATTCTTAGAAATATGAGAGTTTGGAAGATATAACATCCTTGCCTCTTTTAAAAATACTGGAAAATTTACTTAGTGCAGGCAACTAAGAGAGAAATCAAGAAAATCAGATCATTTCACTCTTCTACTTAAAACCCTTTGGTAGATTCTCATTGTACTTACAGTAAAAATTAAACTTCTTGCCTTCCTTGGTCCCATCAATTGTTGTTAGGGTGACAGGAGTCACATGAATCAAAACTTAGATTAGTCAGAATCCCCACAGAACACAGCACACACTCAATATAATTCAAGGAGACTTTAATAAAGAGATTAACAAAGGAACTACAAGAGATAATGCAACACTGACACCTGAAGGGATGAGATAAGGGAGAGGTTACCAAAGCCTGGAAGGAGAAACTGTTGTAGAGAGGCCTATCTTGGCTTTTGATCAAAGGATGCAGCCAACCGTAAGATCACTGTAGAGCAGGTGATCTTACAGGGAGAGAGCCAAGGGAACAAACACCCTGACCTCATTCTTTATCCGTTTGATCGGGTGTTGTCGTTCTCCTTTGTTAGAACCCAACTAGAAGCCATGGGGCAAGGAAGTCCAGTAATATAGTCCATATGGGTCACCCTCCCAAAAGCAGGGTGGAAAGTGCATTTGATATTCAGATCCTATCCCCTAGCTATTGTGAATATTGGCTGCTAATGGCTCATTCTCAGCCAAAGGGAAGCCACTTCTCCTGGGAGATTATACACCCCCTCATGGGCATCTGGGAGCCAATGATCAACTGATACTGGGATCTAAAAGGCTGGCCCTTTGCCTCAAGATGGGACAATTCTGTGGTGTGATTTAGGCTTCAGAGGACACACACACCCCCCTTTAGATATAGCCAAGGCTAGACCTTACCTGAGACCACATCCTTGCTTGGCCACTTCCCCTTCCTTATCCTGCTTCCCTTGATCCCTTAGAGGTTTCCTCCTGAAAAGCACTCCCCCAACAAATCATATATGTGCCTGAATCCCTGTTACGAATCTGCTTCTAAGGAACCCAGCCTAAGATAGTTGGTACCAGGTGTGGTCTTAGGAAGCTCTCTAACGATGGGATTCTGGAATTGGAACACTGCTCTGAAATGGGAGCAATAAGGATCTCATCGTTGGTGGTAGTAAAGAATTGATATTGGTAGTCCCTGGCATGCAATAGCAGTGCAGTTGCTAAGACAGTCACCTCTGGTTAGGTCAGATGTTATGTGGAAGTTCTTTGGGTTATGAGGTACAAACACAAATAGCCAGCCAGCCAAGAATGCATGTATGACAGCTTTCTTAGATCAAAGGGCCAAGAGGGGGAACGGGAAGAATGAGGGTGGCAGAGGGGTCCAAGGCTTACCTTACCTAGGCTCCTGCAAGGGTCCATAGAGGAGGGGTGGAGAGGGAAAGGATGTGGGTTCTGGGCTCTTGCCTTTATTGTGACCCAGAGAAGAGGGGTAGGACTTTCCCTTGGATGCTGGGGATTGGCAGCTTTAAACTACACAACACGAAAGCAGAAGCAGCAAGGGCCATTTGGAGAAGCTGAGGGCAGCACTTATTATCCAAGCCATATGGAGGTACAGGCCCTGCTTGTTATGGTTACACCCAGGGCAGGGCTAGCCAGGGTGGTCACTCAACAGGGGAAATTATGACTAAGCTGGGCAAGATGACAAGGCTCCAAACATAATTCCTTTTATGCCATTACAGATGGGACAGAATATAGGTGGAAAGGGATGCATAAATGCATGCAATATTTCTGGCATTTTATAGAAACAGTGAATATAGTCATTATAAGAACTTTGGAATGGGGTAGCTACTGTTGAACACCATCATACCATTGACAAAAGATAATGACATGTACAGGATAATCAATCACAAAAGTGAGAATTAGATAATCTTGGAAGTATTTAAAGAGACTCTCATTATGTGAAGCTGAAAGGCATAGAGAGCTGAAGACCAGGCCTAGGACTTAATTATAAGAGTGGCAGAACTTCAGAGAAGGCTGAATTCTCAGCCTAGGCAAGTCTCCTATGTCAAAGCTGGGGTCTGGTAGGGAAGGAAAGGGACCTTGAGACTTGAGGTGGGAATATCTTCATAGATGCACTTGAGAATCTTGAATCCCCAGATTTCCTGGAACACTTTGGACCTACAGAAGTGACACAATCACCTTCATTGAAAGATAAAACTCATTCTCTTCCTCACCTCAACTTGCTTGAAAGCCTCCAATGAGTCAAGTGCCTTATGAGATAATGCTTGCCCATCTCAAGATCTGCCCCCACCTCCCTGCCTGTCCACCAGACCAATAATCCCTCTGGAGTCAAGACTCAGAGAGAGGTTTCACTTTTTCCCCAACACTACATAGGTGACATGTGACAGAGCTGAAGCTGGAATCCAAGGCTTCAATGTGAAACTAATTGCTGGATCTTTTACATCCTGGCATCGCCTCGCACTAAAGTGCTTTTCCTTTATAAATATATCTTTAAAACTTTCCTTGAGTCACATTCTGATTCTATGGTCAGTAGAGATGGGAAACAAGTGGTCAATATCTTCTTATAAAGAAACATTATAAACTCAGACTATTAAGTCACAACCTAGCAGGCTTTCTCATTGTATTAGTCAGGGTTCTCCAGAGAAAACATAAACAACTAAATACATATATAACCATGTCTGTATTTAATATATTAATATTTCAATAATATTTAATTAACATATTAATAATATTATATATCTAAATTAAGAGTTCTATTCTAAGGAATTGGTTCATATCACCATGGAGGCTGGAAAGTCTGAGCTACGTAGGGCAGGCCTGCAGGCTGGAAACTTCAATAAAGGTGTTGTTGAAGTCCTTAGTTCAAATTCCCCAGGGGAACCTGGCTAGCTGGAAATTCTGGCAAGAGCCAATGTTGAAGTTGAGGCAGAAATTATTTTGACCTCTGTATTAGGCAAAGCAGTGCTGATGCAAAGTACCAGAAATCTGTTCACTTTTATAAAAGGTATTTATTTGGGGTAAAAGCTTACAGTCCCAAGGCTGTGGAAAGTCCAACTCAAGCTACCATAAGAGGTACTTTCTCACGTGTTGAAGCAAGATGGTGGGCAGTCTCTGTCTGGTCTCAGGGCTTCCTATATCAGTCTCCGGCATAGGGCTTGTTTCTTTCTGGGCCTTCTGAGCTGCTCAGCTGCCCTGTTCTTGTTAGAGAAAAACGGCACTCACTGGGAAGCAGAGACTGACAGTTGCAGGCAGAAAGTTTACTGGGAAGCCCTCCCAATGGAGGGAGACTTCAACCCACCCCTGGAGGGTGGATATGACTTTATATAGCACATCAATAGGCAGGAAACTGAGTACAGCCTGGAGCCAAATGGCCAAGGGGAAGTGAGCTAGGAGGTCTTGGGATGTGGGAGGGGTTGGTGGTGCTTGGGCCAGGTGGTGATGGCCCTTATCCGCCCCATTTTGTTATTCTTGGGAGGGGATGAGCTGCCTCATAGGCATAGGTGATGGCTTGCTCAATCTGTCAGGTGGGTTATGGCTGGAGGCTGCCTTTCTTCAATTTTTGTATTGATTCAAGGTCTTATGACCTGTTAATCATTGCAAACTTTGTAAGGAGGGACCTTTAATAGTTCTCTTCCACTGAAAACTATCAGGCAAATGGCTCATTTTTCCCTAGGGCCCCAGGATCAAACATAACAGAGTTCTCTTACTTCCCAGGTGTCTTCTTAAGTGAGTGTCCTTTTATATCAGCCCACCAAGGGGACAGGGACTCAATCCGAGTCATGCCCTACTGACGTGGTCGAATCAAAAGTCCGAAATTGATTTTATTAAACAAACACAAAACCTTTGAATTTAATAAAATCAAAGGGTATCACACCCAGAGGAATAGATTAGTTTACAAACATAATCTTTCTCTTTTTAGGATTCATAAATAATCTCAAACTACTACAACCTCTGAAACCTCAGTTCTTACTTGTAAGACCTCCAGCTGATTGAATGAGATTACTCACATTGTTGAAGGCAATCTTTTTTGTTGATTGTAGATGCAATTAACTGATTGTAGGTGCAAATCCCATCTATGATATACCTTCAAAGTAACAAGTAGGCCAGTGTTTAACCAAACAACTGGACACCATAACCTAGCCAAGGTGACACATGAAATTAAGCATCACACTCGTTGTTCCTACTTTCTCATCAGTAGGGCTGGCTACATAATTTGTAGGCCCAAAGCAAAATAAAAATGTAGGGTACCTTTTTCAAAAAACAGGGAAAGTGCTATTAAAGGACTAATATATAAAGCTTTTTCCATTAAAAACATTTTTTAATTATAAAGCCTAATAGGGGTAATTATCATACTAACTAAAGAAAAATTGAAATTTTAAACTATTCAAATGAATTTTACCATTCATCTTTATATTGTGCAATGCCAGTTTTAAATGCAAATATAAGAACACTTGTGTGTAGAACCACCAAGATTACACAATTCATATTCTGTGATTTATAGATGCATTTGTATTTCATCCTTACCAGAACAGTGAAAATGCTGCACAAAACTGTTTTCGTTTCAGTTCTTGATATGTGCATTTTTTTTTACCAACACTCTACGTTTGGCTTACTGCTGAGTAAGGAAGGACTAAAAGGAAAAGGAACTAGGGGTTGCCCTATTTTTCTCTTTCTTTCTGTTATCATTTTCAGCATAAGTGGTTGGCTAAAAACAGAGAATTAACAGAGTAAGAAGGTATACTATAGGGTTCCTAAGTCATTCTTCTTTCCTAAGAAGAATGTGTTCTTTCTGTGTTTGAAATAAGTTCTGGTTCTGATAGAAAGCTTGACCTTCTTGGGCTGTCGACTCCCTTGCTTTCATGACTGTAGATCCTTTGATAGGGAACATGAGCACAGAATTCTGTGGACCCATGATGCGTGGGATGTTTGGTGAGTACAACAGTAAAGCATGATATGGAAGCCAGGAAGCAGTCATGAATGCTATATGCAAATGTACGGCAAGGCACCGCATAGCTCCTCCGTCCCACTGGCCTTACAAAACCCGAGCTCTAATATGAAATTATCAAGAAATTCGAGGCAGAGACAGCAGAACTTTAACCAAATTCAGAGAGTATGGCCTGGTGTGACTTCTCTTGTCGCAAGCCCATGAAGCAGGCCCTGTTCATCAGCAACTCTCCCTTGGAGCATTTACAAGTTCTCAACATCAGTCTTAAAGTGTGGGGTTCCATGTGGGGTTCAGTAGTACAGATTTAGTAACATCGATTATAGTGGGGGAATTATCACAAAGCTTGGTGGTTCTACTTCTGTTAATACCAGTATCATGTTAACATTTTTTTTAGTACTTGTGCTCCGTGGCTGATTTATTCTCTGCTCATTATCTTTTATTTCCTCTTTTTAAATACAAGACCTTTCTCTGGCTCCGTTTCTTGCTGTGTACATTTCTCATATCTCAGCCTTATGTTTCCCTTCTAAATTAATTGATAGTTTTGTGTTGGTAGGACCACATTTGATTCAGCTTTGTATCCTGGTCCAAACCTGACAAGCAGGTGTTTCACATTTGTTAATTTTGTTTTCTTTAATCCCCATAAAAACAAATGTCCTGATGTGGTACTTCTAGTTGTCATTCAGTCATTTATTCAATTATTTATTTAATTTATTGAATACCTACTCTATAGCAGGCACTCTCCTCTCCTCTTCAAGGCTTCCTCTTTCTCATTTCTCCTCTCACCTTTCTCATCTGTGGAACAAGAATGAGAAGCAGTGATGGTTATCATCAATGTTAAGGCGCAGAGAAATTACTACCATATTTCTACCTCATCCCTTCTTAAATCTCATCCCATTTGTTACTAGCCATTTACCCCATATGATTGGCAGATTTGTCTCTTAATATTCCACACACCTTGGTGTGATTTGCAATATCAAAGAAATATATTTCTTTATAGAACTTAGTCATTAACTATGATGGTTTGGAACTGTATGTACCCCCAGAAAAATCACATTGTTAAAGCTAATCCATTCTTGTGGGTGTGGACCCATCGTAAATAGGACCTTATGATTAAGTTACTTCAATTAAAGCATGAACTAGTCCTCTATAAATAGGTTGAATATGGAAAGAAAGAGAAAAAGCCGCAGAAGCAAGCTGAAAACAACAAAACCAGGAAGAGAAGGGAGAGACCAGCAGATGCCACCATGTGCCTTGCCATTTGACAGAGGAGTCCAGGATCGTAGGCAGCGGTCTTTGGGGAGAAATTATCGCCTGATAATGCCTTGATTTGGACATTTTTTCTCAGCCTCAAAACTGTAAGCTTGTACACAAATAAATTCCCACTGTTAAAAGCAACCCATATTATGGTATCTGCTTTCAGCAGCCCAGCAGACTAAAACATTAGCTAAAAGCATTAAAACAGCACTAGCCCTAAGCAGGGAGATATTCAAAATATTTTAAAGTCGGTACAGTGGGAAGGAATGAAAGAGGGGCCAGGGCAGGGGACACTCAGCTGGCTCAGGGCAGCCCCTATTTACCAAAGGGAAGGCAGTATTTCAAAAAGTTAAAACCAGTGAGCTTATGCCCACCGGCTAAGTATCAGCCTGGCCACAGGGCAATGTTCTGTTGCCACCCCTGATGCTCCCTCTTTCTCTCTGTGGACTGGTACAAAACCAGATAAATTGTCTATTTTAGAACTATCTGAATGTCTGTACCTCTTATTGCAGCGTCTGATCCAAAGTGGAACTCTGCAACAACCACGTTAACTCTGGTTCCCTTTAGCCAGATACGCACACAGCAGGGTTCCTGACAGGCCTAAGGAATTGAGGAGGACAATAGAGGAAAGGCGAGAAGAAAGATGAGAGAGGTGTGAGGAGAAAATATGCCATCTGCAATCTCTCAGGAGCTGCGTGGTTTGCCTGTGTTCAGTTTTAAGCACACAAGTTCATGGAAAGCAGCTGCGGTGTTGCAGAAAGAGCCGTGAGCCCGTGGAAGAGAGACCCGTGCTCAAACGTCAGGATAATGTGAGCTATCCTGGACAATTTGCTTGCCTTTTCTGAGTCTCATATCCTCTCTATAAAACGTGTAGGACAACATTTACCTCACAAGATCCTTATTAATATTCACTGCATGAATATTAACAAAAGTGCACACAATTCGGATTATTGAGGGCCTGGCATCCATTAAATGTTTGTTGAATCTACTTCAAAATGGGTGTCGGTCTCAGTGAATCTGAATGTAATGTGAGGAAGTGTAAAGCTTTACTGAATCAGTGAATAACATAACATCTACTTTCAATAAATCTGTCCCGAAAGAAATCATACTGATCAGGTGGATGTGTTGTTTGTTTTTGTTTTAAAAAGCCAAGTAAATATCAATTGGCACCAGGAAATGCCCTGTGTATAAAGGAATTAAGTCTTAGAGATAATTGTAACAAAATCAATAAATGTCTGAAAACCCCGTCACATCTTTTTACCCCCCACCTGACTGTTCTACTCTCCTTGTCTCTTTCCTGTTCACAAGTTCTGACTTGGTGCAAAGTTGGAATCAGACTGCAGCTGATCTGACATATTTCCAAGCAAAGAAAGTGTAACAGAATGCCCTGTCCTCATCATCTTCTCCCTCTCCTTTTTCCCCTCCTCTTTCTTTCCCTTCCTCCCCTCCCCTCTTTTACTCACCTTCATAGACATCATTATCCTCACCGGTGTTTCTAAATATTTAAGCAGTGATAGGCACAGTGCTATATAGTTTATACGCAATATCTCAACACTGGTTATTTTGTCAAACTCTATTGTTGAGGATATTAATTCCGCAAACAAGCTTACTTTCTTACCACCACAGGAGGAAAGTGAATCTTAAATAATTAAAATCAACACTATTAATGTAAACCAGTAGTTTGCAACTGGGGCAGTTTTGACCTGGGGACATTTGTCAATATCTGGAGACATTCTTGGTTGATACACTTTAGGAGGAAGGAGGGGGAGAGCTCCTGGGAACTAGTGGGTGTAGGTCAGGGATGCTGCTAAACATCCTACAATCTCCACAACAGAGAATTAACTGGCCCAAATGTTGATAGTTTGTAAACCCTGAGATAAACTCATCTTTCATAGTGTTTGGAATCAATGTTCCATTAACAAAAACAGGTTATCGTTAACTCTTTTACAGCAAATTATACAATTTTAAGACATCCTTAATTTTCACACCTTCCTATAATCATCAGAACTATGTTTCAAAGCATTTAAAAGAACTGCAAGTCATAGTATGTTTTTATGCCTACAAAGTAGAGAGTACAAAAATCGTTCTTTTGGTATTATAAAAAATATAATTTTCTCAATGGAAAAAAATGTTACTGGCTTGGTGAATAATGGCTTCTTTCATTAAAAAAAAAAAAAAAAAAAACTGGGAAAACATTTGTTTTGAAACTTTCCCCCTTTAGCCTTCAACCTTGCTAGCAATCACTGAACTGAATCTGTTCACTGTGCTTTAAAGAGAAACTCTGTATTTCTCATCTTACTGTGCTGGAGTTGGGGGCTTCTCAGCACTGCAAAGGCAGATTTAAAAGAACAGCTTTGAAAGCCTCTCTTTCAAACCAATCAGCCCCCTCCCCCCACAAGCCAACCATATTCTTAGGTTTTTTATTTTTTCATTTCTGATACTTAACTTCATATTCTTCTACCTAATTTATTTAATGGGACATTTTCCTTATTCTGTCCTTCAAGTAGTGTCAGGTTTTTTTTCTGGCTTTCCTAAAAAGTATGTTTTCCCAAAATGTTTATGTTATTCTGCTTTTCCAAAAATAACTTATGTTGTCTTCTAAAACTCATCTCTGTAAGTATAGCCTGATTCTTATTTGTTAATGGCTTTCCCACTTGAGCTTTTTCAGGTCTCCAGCCAACCCTGGGCTTAGCCAAATTGGCTTAGTATTATATGTACCTGAAGTGCCAGGAACAAAAGCCAGGCATTTTGAATCTCATTTTTTAAAGTCCACATTCCTTTTATTTAAGAACTCCTCTCCCTCCCCCTTTACCTTGTTTCCAAACAAAACCAGCTTTCAAAACAGGACTCATTGTAGAACCACGAAGTCTTGTTTATCCTAAAAACTTGGCCAGCAGGTTTTGAATTCTGAACACTATGCCCTAGTTAAGGAAGGGGAGGAGAGAGGAAAGAAAATAGCTTTCCCAGAAGCATGCAGCTAAAAACTCTTACCAATCTACTTTTAAAATTTGGAATGATTTCTTCCTTCCTTATCTTATTATAAGACTCATTGAAGGCGGTTGTTGCTTGGTGACTTTCAAAAGCAGCCCATCTCTATTTTTGTAAACAGATAATCTCTTGCCCTCATCTTGTCTAGTCATCAGTAGCTCTTGCCTTTGTCCATTCACCAGTAGTTTATAGTTTTTCTAAAAGAAAATTTTGATGAGATACTTGTACTGTGTTAATTGAAAGTATGTCATCTCTAAAGAGACTTATGATTTCCTTTTTGACATTCTGTTTGCAATTGTAGTTGATATTACCAAGTAACTATTGGACCCTTGTATTGGCAATTGCTCCTAATTGTAAACTTGATCAGATGTGACTGAAATAATCATAAGTAAGTTTTAAAATCTTTCCTACTTCCCCCCTAATGATTTAATTTGCTTAATACAAATAAATATTTAGAGTAAGATTTAAAGAAATATATATATATATATACTTTCCAACTCACACACCTAAAAAGTGTAAATTTTACTGTATGTAAATTATACTTCAATACTTCAATAAATTTGACCTTTAAAAATTGTATTACAGAAAATTCAAAGATGAAAACAAAAATGGAATATATTCTCATTGCTTAAATATAATCACTATGAACATTTTGTTTTATTTATACCTATTTTTATATATAAATATGTATTTATAAATTTAGGTCATTTTATGTATATAGTCTTACAATTTACTTATTTCATTTAGAAAAATATTGTAAATATTAATATTGTTCTGTAACTTTATTTCTGACTATTCTATTTCCTGTGAAAATATACCACAGTTTTTTTTTCAACCAATCCCGAGTTATGGAAAATTAAGAGTTTCCCCCCAAAATTTTGTAATTATAAGTAGTATTTCAATCAATATCTGTAAAGCTTAGTCTTTACATACATTTATAAAAAAGGAAATAATAATTTTTTTCATTAAACAATAATGACAAAGATATGGCATTCATATAAAATTACTGGTTTAAAAAAGTGATCGGCAAATTTCATAGAGATATATAGTAGATTGAAGGTTACCAGGGACTGGGGCTGGGGGGTGAGGCAGGGAAGAGGGAGTTATTGCTTAATGGGTGCAGAGTTTCTGTTTGAGGTGATTAAAAAAAAAGTTGGGGTAATGGATATTGGTGATGGTAGCACAATATTGTGAATGTAATTAATACTACTGAATTATACACCGGAAAGTGGTTTAAATGGAAAATTTTGAGTTATATATATATATGTTACTACAATAAAAAGTTTTTTAAAAAGTGATCAGTTGAGTATATTTCCCCATTTCTATGAATGAGAGTTGTCCTTTCCCTCACATATATTCTTCTGTGGCAGGATTTAGAGAGAAGGGTAGTATAGTGGATATACCATGGGTGCTGGAATCAGGGGACCTGGATTTGCCCCCCAGTTTTGCTACTTTGTGACTAAGTGATCATTATGTGTACTGGTTTTCTCATCCATAAATCAGAGATGAAAATAATACTTTGGGATCCATAATATTGGTTGGTTAACTGGACTGCCATGCCTAATCTCCTTCTTTCTTGCTTACCTCTACTATAGACAGGAAAGGCTAAATAATTGCCTTCCCCCTCTCCTTTGCAGCTAGAGTGGCAAAGTGACACAGTTCTGGCCAATGAAAGGTCTGTTGGGAAAGCTTTTAATTTTCTAATAAAAACGAAGAGGTCCCTGGTGCCTGCTCCTTCCCTTCTTCCTTCTTACAGCCTTGAACGCAGATGTGATGCCTGGAGCCATTGTCCTGCAACCATGAGGTGGTTTTCATGAGGATGAGAGGCCAACATAATAAGGATGGTGAAGTGGAAGACTGAAGAAGCCTGGGTCCTTGATGACACTCTTGCACAACCACACCAGTCCCAGAATGCTACCTCCAGACTACTTGCTAAATGAGAAAAACAACCTCTATCTATTTAAGCCAGGTTTTGTTACTTGTAGATGAAAGCAGTACTAATTGATACACCAGTTGTTAAGTGTATATGTGATAGTGCTTTGTAAAAATGAGAACCAAAATATAGATTTCAGGCACTATTTGCTGGCCAATTAAATACAAAAATTAGTAACATGCTGACTATCTTTCTACTTGTGATCTCTTTTTTTCTCCAAGGTTCTCATTCATTAAGCATGTATATTATATTTCCTATGTACTCTTTCAACATTTTTCAATTATGTACTGCTGATTTATTATTTTCAGAACTATATATGTCTACCTCAAAATATACTGAACATTATATATTTTTTTAAAAATGCAAAAATTCAGTTGCCTTATTTAGTGAAATGGTTGTTGTAAACAGTATCGTGCTTGTATCCTTAAAAGTGGAACTAAGAGTTCTGTTGTCAAAAGTGAAGATACCATGGCCAGTCCACAGCAGTTGAGTCAAGCCACTTTAGAATGGTGGCTCAAACAATGCAAAGCTAATGCTCCCAGGGGCATCACTTTCCTTAGGAATTCTCATTCCAATTCATTAGATGAGAAGTGTTGGGAACAAAGGCTCATGATGGCTCAGGATACAGATCCCCACATTTATCATAATTCATGACAGAGTGAAAAGCGAAAAGATGGCAACTTTGAGCTAGTCACTAACCAATGAATCTCAATTTTCTCACTTATTAAAATGAGGATATGTATATACCTACCCCGAGGGATACCATGAGCATTATAATTAAACAGAAGCTTGACTTCCATCCCAGGAAACCAGTCTATCTCTGTCTTCCCAGGCACAGCAGTTCAGACCCCTGCATTTAAAGTCCCACTCATGGTGTGATCTTAGACAGAGCTTCACTTTTCTCATCTGTAAACTATTATAGTAATAATAGTACCTCCTTTATAAGCCTGTTATGGAAGGTTAGTGAGCCAATCCTGGTAAAGTGCTTAGCATGGTTCCTGGCACAGAGGTGTGCTCTATAAATGTCAGCTCTTATTATCATTATAACGGGCATCTCCTCCTCTCTGTTGGCTCTTTCCCTTTAGCATATAAACACAAGTTATTTTTCCATCTTCAAAAAGGTAATAGCCCTTAGATATTATCTTTTATTCCGTTTCCCCTTTAATTTTTCTCTGTTCGTATTGTACACTTTGGCAGCATACACATACCCTAAGTCAACACCTAAGGGTTCAGTAATACCCCTGTCCACAGCCTAGGGTCAAGCACCGAGACAAGGCAAGCACAGAGCATAGCAGGGGAGCATGAGGTTAGGAATCAGAGATTCATCTGTCCAAATCCTGGCTCCACCTTTCTAGGTGTGTGACCCTGGACAAATTACTTGTGCTCTCTGAACTTCAGCTTCCTCACCCGTAAGTGGGGGAAGAAAATATCTGCCTTGCAGGACTGCAGTGAGGTTATAAAAAGAGAATGTAAAGTACACAGCAAAATGCCTGCCTGGTGCATGGCAGACACTCTGTACATGGTAAGTATTAATTATCTAAAATATAAAGTACATAAACAACTTGCAGTCTGGTTGAGGTGATAAGACTAATGCATAGAAAATGATTTAAAAAATTGGGGATCTATTTGCCATCATCTTTAAGAATAGAGAGGGTTGTGTATATGTCGAATCCTTTGAACAGGGTCCATTGAAAAAAGACTGAGCTTACCTCTGAAGAATGGGTAGGGACTGGCTAGGGGAGAGTGAGAAACTAGAGAGCAGCATGAGGAAGATGGGCTTGTCTGGAGTCAAGGAAGTATGCAGGGCATCTTATTATCCCTTCCCAAGCCTTTATTTATTGGTGGCCATGGTGATGAGTACCTCAAGATACTTTTCATTTTAATAGTGATTTTGCATTCATCTTTTCATTTGGGCCTGATAACAATCCTATAGTGTAGACAGTAAGGTAATTATTGACCTCACTTGTGTATAGGGAAAATGAGATTCAGGGAAGTTAAGTAAATTGCCTAAGGTCCTCTAGCTTATCAAAGTGGCAAAGTTCTGACTCAAACCAGGTCTTCTGACTTCAAGCCCAGGGTAAGGGTCTATTTTTTATTTTATTTTTTTAAAAGATTTATTTTTATTTATTTATTTCTCCCCACCCCCCCTTGTTGTTTGCACTTGCTGTGTCTGTTCGTCCTCCTTGTTTCTTTTTAGGAGGCACTGGGAGCCGAACCCAGGACCTCCAATGTGGGAGGGAGGTGTCTAATCTCTTGAACCACCTATGCGCCCTGCTTTGTTGTGTCTCTCATTGTTTTTCCTCCCCATGTCTCTTGTTGCATCATCTTGTTGTGTCAGCTCACTCTCTTCTTTAGGAGGCACCAGGAACCTCTGCTCCTTGCTTTGTTGTGTCTCTCACTATGTTTCCTCTTCTTGTGTCTCATGTTGTGTCAGCTTACCACACCTGCCGGTCGCACCAGCTACTGTCTTCTTTAGGAGGCACTGGGATCCAAACCAGCGACCTCCTATGTGGTAGGCAGGAGCCCAGTCACCTGAGCCACATCTGCTTCCCAAGGTCTATTTTTTAAACAGGCAACTGACAAGATGAAAATAAGGAATAGGGCAGATTAGCCTAGCAGCAATGTATAGGGTGGTTGGAAAGAGGTAGAGATTAGAGCTGAAGAGAGCTCCTGGGAAGCTGGTAGATAAGTACATTTGAGGTAATGAATGCTGGGAGACATTTTGAAGGCAGAAATATCAGAACTTGGCAACTGATTCCACAAGAGGGCAAAGGAGAGAAAAGTCAAAGACAGCAGGTACTGGCTCTGTGACAGAGAGGCAGATAGTGCCTTTAATGGATGTACGGAACTTGGGAAGAGGAGTAGGTAGTAGGTCTGGAAAGTGCTGAAATAGTTTTGGGGGAAAGAGAGAAATGATCCAAGAGGTGGATAATGATTTATACATAGGCCAAAAGTCTCAGAGAAGATACCTCTTTCTTTAGGGACTATGTTTTTCCCTGAGAATGTGTTGGGCAGAACTTACCAGAATTGGATTTTTAAAGGACAAACTGTTCTCATTTACAGCCAAATCGCCGACTTTGAGCATGTGCGTCCACCTTCTTGGCGTCCTCACATCACTTAATTTTGCTGGTGGGAGATCACAGCTCCATCTTTAAAAATAAAATATATTGTAATGCTTTCTTCATTAAAACCCTTTGAGTCAGTCTTACTGAAATCTGTTACATGGATTTAACTGCTCTGCAAGGGAGAGATTTTCTGTTCTCTGTGGTAAAAAGAGTTCAGAAAGGAAAATAATAGGTGAAAATGTTCCAGTAATGAAATCCCTCTCTATAATACTACATGTCATGCTGAGTTTACTTAACTTCTGTCAAACAATAAGAAAGAAGTAACTGATCACTCAGAGAGCCGAGACCCTAGGGAAAAGTTGGGTTCACGTCTCAGCCCTCATTCTTATCGTGTCCTTATCTGAGACTAGAAACTGAATTTCCTTAGCAGTAACCTGGGGAAAATATTAACAATCTAGTAGGGTGGTTGAAAGGATTATAGAAAATATACGTAAAGTGTATAATTGGGGCTCAATAAATGGTAGTTGTTTTATAAAGAAATTATTCTTGACTTTTGTACCACACAGTATTGTTTAGAATTATTAAATGAATTCTAAACAATGGGTTCTGGCCACCTAGCATTCTGGAAATGAATGACAACCAAACCAAGATGGACGCTGAATGGGAACAGAGGAAAAGTGATGGAGGCAGTAGGGAAAGCTCCTCCCACCCGAGGGAATCAGGTGAAAGAAGTTTTCTCAGATGATGTAAAGAAGGTATGTCAGGGGATAATATTTCCTCTTTAACTCTGGCTCCAGATTCTAGACCTGTGACCTGAAGGGCACTGAAGTGAAAGGCAAAGAATTATCTGGCACCATTGTCTGGATTCTCTGTATAGTAGTGACTGTCTAAGGAGGAGACCTTCATTCTATCAACAGATTATTGTCTTCATGCCCTTTCCAATGATCCTTAGATATCTCAGGCAGAACCAAGAGCAGAGCTATCCCTAGAGTGTGCAGTGCCCTGGGCAAATATTTTTTTTACAGTGCTCCTACCTATATAAACAACTGGATTTTAAAAATCTGTTACAAAATTCGTGGGCCAACGTAAGGTTTAATGATTTATTGATGAAGATTTAGAATACTGGGTAGAGAAGAGGTACTCATGCATTTGTTTATTGCCCAATCAGTGCAAATGAAGACTCTGCATAGCGCCCAGGCAACTTCTCTTCCTGTTCAGGTCCAGGAACCATTCCTTCATGTTCTCTATTGTCCAATGCACTGTTGCTCACTAACTTCAGATCTCCCACTCTGAGAAAAAAAGCAGCAACATTATCGTCTCTCACAATGCCATGGCTCTTGGAACAACAGAGACCTTCTTGCCTCAGTTGTGCCTTGATGCTGTTTACATAATGCGGATTACATCACTATTCCTCACCCGTGTCATCCATCATCCGTTATGCCGCCCAGGAGGACGGGTCTCCACAAATTGTTACTGTGCTTCCTTGGTGATGACCACAAATGCAAGCCTCACCCAGAGTATGCAGGAAAATGTAAACGATAATTTGTTTTCTGGTCATATTAATTTTAATATTTATAATTTTATAGTGTGAAAATAGAACTATATATCTTCCAACCATATCTTCTCTTGAAATCTTTGTTTAACTTTTTATGAGACTTCAGTTTTTGAAATACAGCACATCCACAATATTTGCATTTCACATTCTTTCATTCTTTTTACAAAATATGTGTGCCATTTTGAAACAGAATACTGTTGAGGTCATGCTCTCTCTTGAGAGCTTTAAGTCTTTTTTTTTTTTAAATACTTGAGATATTTTCTTAATCTCAAGGATAAGGTTTTTTGTGTTTTTTTTTTAAGATTTTATTTATTTATTTATCCCCCCCTTGCTGCTTGTGCTCGCTGTGTCCATTTGCTTTTGTGTTTTTCTGTGTCTGCTTGTTTCCCTTTGTTGGGTCATCTTGCTGCGTCAGCTCACCGCGCCACGCAGGTCTGGTTTGCCTTCACCAGGAGGCCCCAGGAAGCGAACCCGGGGCCTCCCATATGGTAAACGGGAGCCCTATTGATTGAGCCACATCCGCTTCCCAGCTTTAAGTCTTATGTAAGCACTGCATTCCTACAATGTGGTCTCTTTCGGTGTGGACCACACCTCTACTACCAGTGGGGAAGATAAGCAAGGGTCCCATGGACTTAGAGAAGAGTTTATTTCACTCAAGGAATATCTGTCACTCATCTGGTATAGCTAAAGACCAACCCAGGAGAGCCACCATCACCACATTGAGGGAGGCAAGAGAAGACAGTGAACAGAAGGGTTTGCTGGCATTGTGAAACAATGGTCTCGAAAGCCTTAAGAGAAGATAGCCACAGCCACCTCCAAGGGACTGCCTGGCACATGTCAGGGGGCCTGCGGAGAGAGTGCAGTGGCCACCCTGGGTGCCAGCTGCAGGAGCACAGAGGGTCAGGTGTGCCTGTTTCTCCCCACCAGTGCCCCTCCAGTGCTGTGGATCAGAGGCAGCGCTCTGTTCCAAACGCAAAGGGCAAGAACTAATACATGCTCAAGCCACAAGGCTCAGTGGTGGAGCATTGGTAGCCCAGAGTTCTCAACCCATCCTGTGTCTGATTTGAGTGAGAGTTGCCCCAAATCAGTATGTCACCATCATTCGGTTGACCTAGCCTCTAGCAATTCCAGGAAAGAAATACCGTGTAGACATGTAGGAGTGATCTGTTTGCCAGGCAGCCCTTCTGAAACTGGGCCTGGCCGGTTTGTTGTTGTTGTTGTTTGTTTTTTCTTTTTCTAACAAAAGCCAGGGACAGCTTCCTAGAAGAGGCAAGGCCACCCATCTGGCAGTGAGAGAGGACATGTTCCCCAAAGGTACACATAATGAAGGTGGTGAAAAATGTCAGCACAATCTTGTAAGCAGCCGGGAAAATGATTCTTTGCATTCTTTTGCCAGTCACTTCCTTTTGTTCTTTTCCAGCAACCAAAAATTGGAGGGAGGAAATCCCATTGACTCTGACACTGCTTGTTATCCCCAAACCCTCTCTTTCCTCCCAAGGGGGCTGAACTGCAAATGGCCAAGAATGCTTTGCTACATCCCTGCCTGGGAATGAGATAGGAAATCCCCAACTACCCCACACAACTTGATTCCTACAAATGCAAACTCCAGCAAGCAATTAATTAAGATAGTAGCATTATATTAAAGTGAAACCATTGTCTTAAAAAAAAAAGAAAGAAAAGTGTGCAAGTGTTGGTTTGAACAATGAGGCAACAGAGTTCTGGGCAGCTGGGCTCAGATCACTGACCCAGTCAATGCTTGGCTTCCATGCTCCAAGAAGGCACTAGGGCAGGGGTTCTTAACAAGGGATCTGAGAGCTTGAATTGAAATTCAAAAAAACATTATTCTTGTGGGGACGTGTTGGTGCGGATGTGATATATTTATTAAATAAGACACAGTATAGTGTGCACTTAGTAAGGGGTCCGTGGTTTCCACCTCACTGGCAAAGATGTCCGTGGAACAAAAACGGTTAAGAACCCCTACACTAGGGAGATTCTCAAAGCCTCCAGGTGACTCGAGGGAGGAGATAGGAGGCAACGTTCCACCATTCAGGAGCAGCCAGGAGCTCTTACGTAGGAGCCTGGGGATGGGGGGCCGGTGGGGGGAAGCAGGTGTGGTGAACCTTCCACTCGAGCCGAATGGTTAGCTGAACCTCCTCAAGGTTAGCTGAACACAGTGTTGTGCTGTTGGGATACGCAGATGAATGTTGCCCTCCTGCTGAGCTCCGAGTTTGGCAGCTCCCACATACGTGCAGGTAGACCTCAGTGTGTCATGGGACACACACAGCTTCAGGCACAACAGAAACTTTCAGCAAATGACCACTTTACTAATTACATAGCACAAAAGACCCAAAAGAGCTGGGGAAGAGCTCCTCTTGTGGTCAGTCCCCTGGGGAGGCCAACTGCTCAGGTCAGGGATGGTGGATGGTAGCTCTGCACATCTGCTTTGCATTGAAGATGAGAGACACAGATATTTATGCCTTCCTGGGGGGTGGGGCACCCTGCCACTGACAGTTCCTGCCTTGATAAGCAGCTGGAATTGCTTGTTCCTGGTTTTGGGTTCAAGGTGTAGTCAGGCCATTTCTTTAGACTTAACATCTCCCTGCCTCCACCGCCTTCCCCTCCCCACTGGACTACACACAATCAAGCAAGAGGGGAAAAGGTGGGAGGGGTAGGTGAGCACTGTGGATGTTTGAGATTATTTATGAATTCCAAAAAGAGAGACTATGTTTGTAAACTGGTCTGTTCCTCTGGGCGTGATAACCCTTTGAGTGTATTAGATTCAGTGGAGATGTCTGGTTAAATTATGTTAAGATTAGGGCTTTGATTCAACCACATCGTTAAAGTGTGACTCAGCGTTGAGTTCCAGCCCCCTTGGTGGGCTGATAAAACAGACTCTCACACGGAAGTAGACACACAGAGGAAGAGAGACAACTCAGTAGACACGGCAGAGGCCCTGGAAAGAGAGATGAGCCCTTCGTCTGATAGTTTACAGCTGACCTTTTGAAGAGAACAGAGCATCTGAGCCCAGAAAGAAACCAGTCCCTGGAAAAGAGATGATCCTTATGCCAGCCTACAGGTGAGATTAGAAGAATCTGGACCCACAGAGCCTTAAGAAGGAAGAGGAAGGCTGAACCCTTGCAGACATTGCCCACCATCTTGCTCAACATGTGGCAACAGACTTTGGGTGAGCAAGTACCTTTATGGCACCTTGAGTTGGACTCTTTAGGACCCTGTGACTATAAGCTTCTACCCTAAATAAATATCCTTTATAAAAGCCAACAGATTTCTGGTATTTTGCACCAGCACCCCTTTGGCTGACTAATACAAGCATTTATATGTGCCAAACCTTGGGGGCAAAATGGTGAGCAAAGCAGTCACAGCCCCACCCTCATGGAGATCACAGGTTCTCACAGAAGAACCGAAGAAGAAAAACCGGTAGTCAAGTACCTTAAATCCAGAGCTAAGAGAATGGAAATAAACACAGCTTTGAATAATTGTGCACGATGCTCCCTTAACAAGGCTCCCTCCTAGCTCCCCTGCTTCTTCTGTCCTGTGCCGGAGTCACCCAGGCCAGCACCTTCCACCTTCCATGCCTGCTGGAATAACACAGACAATACAGCAGTTGGCCTGAAGCACACCCCCTGAGCATCTTCCTGACTGCTTGGTGCATCTGGGCCGAAGACACCCTGGCTCCAGTCTCCAGAAAGGAAATGAAGACGGAACATAGTCTGAGAATCTGGAGTGGACCGTGTTTCCTCAGAGGGAAAGGGACCCCCATGCAAGGAGGTGGGGACGGCAGGGAGTAGGAACGCTGGCGCTGAAAGGATGGTGAAAGGCAGGAAGGTGAAAAGGGCAGGCTGATGCAGGCCAGATATTTATTGCTATTTATGGGTCTGGGAGTTTCCTGTTTTTTACAAGGAGCCTTTTTGTCTGTGTTGAGGAGAATAAATCTATGAGGCATTTTCATAAAATCAGGTGTTAAAGCTCTTGGGTGTGCATGAGCTTTCCTTCACTGCAGGTCTTTATTTAATGGAGGTATAGGAAACCTAGGGCTTCCATTAGTGGAAGAAGTGACTGGAGTCTCTGATGTATTCTGGGCAACTCCTGGGCACTTTGGTGGACTTGGCTTATGCAAGAGGGTAGAAAAGCTCTGGTATCAGACCTCAGTTTTCCTTCTGTCTCTACTACTGACTGGTGTGTGACCCTGGGCAAGTCCCTCTCCCTCTCTGGGCCTTAGTTTTCTCATCTGTAAGTGCTCTTTTGGCTCTAGGGTTCTATGAATACTTCTCTGAGAATCTCTTTCAGAGGGAGATGAGGAGAGGGCAGTTGGCAGAGCTCAAGCAGCTGAGGTGTAGTGAGGGTGGAAGGTAGAATGCAATAGCTTAGGTTAGACTCCAGAGAGAAGAAATGATGGTGAGCCACAACGGTTGAGGACTGCACAACAAACCTGACAGCCACATTTTCTTTCCCAAAACATGTACAAAGGCATTTGCCATGAACCCTAAAGATCATCCAGAACGATGACAGCGGTTTTCACCTGATTCAAAAACTGCGCTGGAACCAGTGAAAATGACAGGGGTTTTAAACTCGTCACCCCTGACGGGCACCCACCCAGCTCAACACTGACTGCTGAGGCCACTGCCTGGCCTGCAGCTTAGGCAAAAAGAAGAAAAAGAGGAGAGAAGATAGGTGGGAAAGACAAAGATTCATTAAAAGATGATGGGAACTGACTGGAAAAGCCACAGGCATCATAGAGTACATGTTCCTGGATTATACAAGGCAGTATGTTATTGAGGAAAGAAAATTGATTTGAGGGAAATGAGGAGATCTGACTTCTAGTCTGATGTCATTCCTTTACCAGCAGAGTAATCTTGAGCAAGTCTCAAAGTATAAATTGATTGCAATAAAAACACTTACTTTTCTCTTTATCAGAAACTCCTTTATTCCACGGAATTGGCTACATAGAAATTATCTTAGTGCTTTTAAGAGAAAGAAAACATCCCTAAAGAGTAAAGTAGTGAGTATTTGAACTCACTACTTGCTGAGTATAAGATTTGTTTTTGAGAACTCATTTCAATGATGTCTGCCATCCTATTCAGGAATTGAGAATAGTACCCTTTAGTCAGCTGTAAACAGACACTAATTCATAAAAGTCTAGCTTTAGAAGCTATCAAATAAAAAAGAGAATCTTTAGAGCAAAATGTGTTTTCCCGAATCTTAAGGTGAGTCTGCCAGGGCACATCGGAAATATTTACTTCACAAGTATGGAAGAAGTTATTAGCATCAGACAGTATATAAATGTTCAAACGCAAACATCATTTTTAAAGTTGCTGATGAGGCTACCACACATGTACTCATTTTCACAAACCTCCTGCAATTGCTGATGCAGCTGATGGTTTTGTGTCGTTTTGTTTTTCCCCTCTGGGTTTGTTAATCCAAAACAGGAATTCTTAACCTGAGGTCCAGAAAACCCATGAATTTGGATGGGAAAAAAATTATATCTTTATTTTCACCAGCTTCTAACTAAAATTTAAATTTAGCATTTCCTTCTGTTATGGATGTAACTAAAACCCTGTCACTGCACCATTAGCAGTACCTGTGACTTGGTCACCAGCAAGAGAAATTAAAAGCATTTCATATTGCACTACAATTTCTGTCAATATCATGAAAAATTGTTTACACTCAATACTGCTTTGAAATCAGAGAGCCCCCTGCTAGATTTTGTTTTTAATGTGCTAGTAAAGAAGCTCATGTGTACTTCAAATTAAAAATATATTTTGATAATTATATTTCAATATCATTTATTTCCTTCATAATCTTACATATCCTATATGTTTAAAAACATCTTTCTGAGAAGGGTTCCACAAGCTTCATCAGGGGTGTCTACAGCACACACGTGCGTGCACACACCATACACACACAAAGGTAAGAACTGGTCTAAAGGCTGACATTGACCTTGGTACCCAAAATGCAAGATTGGAAGTGGAAGTTCTCCCAAAGGTACACCCACACTTGATTTAAAGCTAGGAGAGAGGAAGCAGGTGTGGCTCAATCGATAGAGCTCCCGTTTACCATATGGGAGGCCGACCTGCGCGGCCTGGTGGGCTGATGCAGCAAGACCTCACAGCAAGGGGGAGATAAGCAGACACAGAAAAAACACACAGCAAATGGACACAGCAAACACAAGCAGCAAGC
>JAQZBX010024208.1:0-30319 GCA_029593785.1 Cabassous unicinctus
CTAGAAAAATATAATTTAAGTTGGGAGAAAATTTAAATGATACCCAACACTTAAGTACCACAATAGATTTATATGTTCTATTAAGTTAAATCGATTGGTGGATTTTTACACAGATTCAATGTTATGATGTATGGCCACATAGAAATTAACCCCTGTACTTGAAAACCTTAATAATATCTGCCCAAATAAGTACAGGTCTTTTGTAATACTTTATAATATAGCATATTTTTAGTTCACTCTATCAGTAACATAAATTTAGACAAGAATTAATTTTCTACAATTTTATTGTTGGGGAGTGTGAGACCTTTTTTGAAACGTGTGAAGTTGAAGAATCTGTGCATTAGTGTGAATCAAAATGAGAAAAAAAAGCTAAAAAATATACTCTAAAAGACAATCACTTTTGCTTATCAAATAAGCAAACTAATTTTATTAACTATATTGGTCAAGTTCAACAATGATTCAGAAAAATGGATGTTCTGGTATAAACTTAACTGGGAAGCAGTTAGGCAAGGTATATTCAAAGCTTTGACCCCCAAAGCAATAAAAGCAAAGTGATATTTTTTTGAGGAGTGATTATGATAATCTAATATAAGAATGGTTTAAATATATTGACAAAATTATAATAAAAACTTGCTCAGTGTGCCATTGCAGCATTATTTATGAAATCCACAGAAGGAAAACCTTAAAGGACAGAAAGAGAGAAATTGTTAAGCTGTGATTTACCATATCTTTTTTAGAAAATGATGCTAATTAAAATTGCTTTGAAGATGGCTAATAAAAATACAATACCTAACAGCAGACATGATATATAGATGGAAATGGAGATGTTGATGCAGATGCATTTGTATATGTCTAAATAGAGAGAGAGATATTATATGCTGTCACTTTTATTTGGCTACAACCCATACTGATAAATATTTTATCCACATAAAATGAAATTGTGAAAACTTTCCCAAGTTATACCAAAGAATAGGATGTGGGAATGTTGTATATTCTGCGTAAGTGAGGGCTGCTATCAGACTTTTAAAGAAAAGGTACACAGAAATTGAGGGGTTTTACTGTCTATCCTCCCTCTTAGATGCAGAAAGGGTATATACCTGACTTCATAGACAGATGTGCAAGGAAAGTAAGCAAAGAGAATCTGGACTAGAGACACTTACGGGCTGAAATTTTCCCCATATCTTGGACTAAATTTAAAAAGATGAATAAATTGCCATTGTGTAGTCATAGTATTATCAATCTTTAAAAGAAAAAATATTTTCCTGCCCCAAGCTAAAAAGAAAATAAACTTGGAAATTTTCCCAATTTTCTAGGCTATGAGGAAATTGGGCTCTGTTAAATCCAATAGAAATGGCAAAAGAATCCTTTTCCTTTGCTGAGCAGAGATAGTTCACATGTGCATGACTTCCCAGAAGCAGCTAGTAAGCACATTAGTTCAACCATCAGAATTAGAGTAACATTTGAGGAGCATCTCCATGGTCATCTTTACTAGATTCCTTGAAGAATATTGGGGTGGAAGAAGGAAGAAAAGAGAGAGAGTAAAAAAGGTGAACTAATAGATTTGGAATTACAGAGGAAATTTGTTCAATTTCCCATCCACTATCTCTTATTACTAAATGACAGAAATATTCCAAACCTTAATTGTTCAGGAATATTGGTTCTGTTAAAGATACTCTAATTAGAGGAGATCTGAATTAGGTATACTTTTCAAAAAAAATTTTTTTTTCTTTTGCAGAATATATATTCATTTCCATTTTCAATTAATCTGAGTCTAGTTATAGCTAACAAACCTGATGGACAGACATTTCCTCCCTGGTCCTGAAGATGTCAGGATGTGTACAGAATAGAGTTAATACTCTATATTGTTATTTCAGCTCTTGGGAAATGAATCCCTTAAGTACCAGGAACATTTATTAATCTCTATGGAATGCCAAAAGTGAAAAAGTTCAAAATAAAAATAAAAGTAACTCTATAAATGGTATAAAAACAGATAATAACCTCTCTGGCATATCATGAGGAATTTTAAAAATACCCTAATTTGTGGAACAACTATTTGAAACTAAATGTCTGCTTCCAAATTTCTTGGTTCCTTATGGAATTCTTCATGACATTTTTGCATATGTGAGCTATATCTCATATTATCTTGCTGAAATTACATCAATATTTCTTATGAACTTTCCCTTTCTCCTGGTATTACAAAATTTCATTTCTTTCTGCATGTCATACTGTCTAAAGCCACACCAGAAAGGTAAAAAGTCTCCTAGTAAAAAACTATTTTACACTTATTGAGCACTTTTCACTTACTATATCTTCTTAAAAACTCAGCAATAGATCCAAAATATTATACAAGTTTTAACTAATTTAATTATCATAGTAATTGAACAAGAGATCAGTTCTGTTTTATCCCCACCTATCAAAAGTGTTAACTGAGGCACAGACAGATATAACTTGTCCAAAGTCAAAGTCATGGCATCATATTGCTGTATGAATTGTGCTGAAAAGAAAAGACCTGGAGACAGTGCTGGAACTGCATTTTCCCTAATGAATCTCCAATGTTGGCTGCCATTAAATGGGTCCAACTCAAGAATATGTTCTAGAAGTTTTCTTCTTTCTAATGTCAATCTAGGGTATAGTGTTCAAAACCTTTGTGTATCCCTTTATGTTCTCAAAGTCTTTTGAAGGTGTACATGAACAAAATGTATTTTCAACTAAAGCAGTTATCATATTCTCAATTATTATATAATGTTTTCCTAAAACAAATCTGCCAGAGAATGCACCTGAAGTTGAGGAGATATTCTGGTTCTCCTTCCCAATCTCCCTTTCACAATTTACAAAAGAAAGAAATACCTTCACCAACCTATATGTTGTGATAACCCTCATGAGTAAAATCTTGTGGACCAAAACAATGGGATAACTTGGAATATTGTGCATGCAGCTTTCTATAATTTTTGATTCGTCAATCAAGTTGCCTTATACTCATGGATAGGACTTTTCCCATTGTATGGTTTCATATGTATTGCTTTCAAGCCAAAGTTTATCACTGTATTTGGAGTAGCTTGGATCATTTGATTATATTAGTATTGATGTTCTTTTAATTTAATGAACCTGTTTCTTCCATTACTTACCTTTTGTCACATATTCTACTTCTATTGAATGAAAACCCCATGATAGTCAAGGAAAGAGACTGTCTAAAAATTTACTGATTTATTTTAACTTAAAAAGTAGAGAGTCATGGCAAGCAGGAGGACCTGAACAATTTATTTGGCCAAAATTAGAAGTGAGATGATGATATATATTTAAAAGTTTCTTTGAATTGAGATATTGAGTCAGACTTTTGAAGGAAGAGCATAAGTCAGATTCCTAAGAATGTATTACAGTTTATTTATCCATTCCCCAGTCAAGAGAGTATCTGTTTGCTCCCAGTTTCAGTGATGATAAATGCAGTGCCTAAATAATTGTGCATAAAGATTTTGTATGCACAAATGTATACATTTCACTAGGCTAATACCTAGAATGTGGCATTTGGGTCTTATGGTCAGTGTTTGTGTAACTGTAAAGTAAATTGCTAAACTGTAATCTAAAAGGACTCTATCATCTAGGATTCACACCAACAATGTTTACAACTTATGGTTGTACTACACTTTGTATTGTCATGGTATTGTTTATGTTTATGACTTTTTAAAAATTTGGCCTCTCCAATAGGTGTTTACTTTTATCTTATTTTTCAGTAATAAATGTTATTTTCGAGCAATTTTAGGTTTACAAACATTTGCACAAAAATTATGGAGCGTTTCCATATACTCAGACATATGCATAACTTACCTTATTATTTACCTCTTGCAATATATAGTTCAGTTGTTACCATTAATGAACCAATATTGACACATTATTATTGACCAAAATCTATAATTTACTTTACTGTTCACTCTTCATGTTGTATAATTCTATTGGTTTTGATAAATGCATAATATCATATTTGTACCTTGAAAGTATCATACAGAATAATTTCACTGCCCTAAAAATGCCCTGCGCTCTAACTATTCATCCCCTCTCTACCACCCACCCTGAAACCACAGCAACACTGATCTTTTTAATATTCTATAACTTTGCCTTTTCCAGAATGTCATATACTTGAAATCATACCATACGTAGATTTTTCATACTGGCTGGTTTCTTTTGGCAATAGGCATTTAAGTTTCTCCCATTTTTTGTATGGCTTTATAGCTCACTTCTTTTCATTGATGACTAAAATTTATTGTGGACATATGCTAGGGTTTGTTTTCTCATTCACCTATTGCAGGGCATCTTAGTTTCTTCCAATTCTTGTCAATTATGAATGAGACATAAACATTAGTGTGCAGGATTCTTTTGGATTTAAGATTTTAATATCTTTGAGCAAATGCCTAAGGGTATGATTGCTGGATTACATATTAAATTATATTTAGCCTTGTAAGAAACTGCCAGACTGTATTCCAAAGTGGCTGTGCCATATTCCATTCACAGTAGCAATGAATGAGAGTTCCTGTTGCACCCACATCCTTGTCAGCATTTGGTGGTGTTGGTATTTGGAGTTTTAGCCATTCTGTTAGGCATGTAGTGGCATCTCATTGTTTTTTTAATTGGAAATTCCCAATGCCACCTAGATTTTCTCCAATGTTATCTTCTAGAAATTTAATAGTTTTGTGCTTTGCTTAAAGGCCTCTGATCCATTTTGAGTTGTTTTTAGTGAAAGCTGTAATTAGGTCTGTGTCAAGGTTCTTTGTTTCAGCACCAAGGCTGAAAGGACTATCCTTTCTGCATTGAATTGACTTTTTTTAAAAGATTTATTTTATTTATTTATTTCTCTCCCCACCCCCCTTTGTTTCTGCTCGCTGTCTGCTCTCTGCATCCATTCGTTGTGCATTATCTGTCACTGCTTGTCTTTTCTTTAGGAGGCTCTGGGAACAGAACCCAGGACCTCCCATGTGGGAGGGAGGCCCTCAATCACTTGAGCAACCTCCAATCCCTGCTTTGTTGTGTCTATCAATGTGTTCCCTCTTTGTGTCTCTTGCATCATCTTGTTGGGTCAGCTGGCCACACCAGCTCACTGTCTTAATTGTGTTCTCTAGGAAGCACCAGGAACCAAATCCAGGACCTCCCTTGTGGTAGGTAGGCTTCTAAATGCTTGAGCCACATCCATTTCCCTGACTTTGCTCTTTGGTCAAAGATCAGTTGATGGTATTTGTGTGGGCCTATTTCTGTATTCTCTATTCTGTTACATTGATCTATTTGTCTATTTTTCATAAATTCTTTGCTGCCTCTGTTTAATATAGTGTTGTAATATGTCTTGATATTGATCAGTAACAGGGCCCTTCTTTCTTTGTATGGTGGTGCCTATTCTGGGTGTTTTGCCTCTTTGGCTTTAAAATGAATTTTTTCAGTATCTACAAGCTAAGTTGCTGGGATCTTGATTTGAGTTGCATTGAATTCCATTCATCAAGTTGAGTAGAATGACATCTTAACAATATTGAGTTCTTGTTCATCAATATGGAATATATCTCTCCATTTACTTAGATCTTCCTTGATTTCCTTCATCAGAATTTGATAATTTGTTCATATTGCTCTTTTACATATTTTGATAAATATCTAAGTATCATTTTTAAACTAATGTAATGCTGTAATATTTTTATTTCAAATACCATTTATTCATTGCTGGCATATAGAAACGTATTTGACTTTTGCATATTGACTTTGTACCCTATATCCTTTCGATAATCACTTATTAGTTCAAGGAGATTTTTGTCAATTCTTTGGGCTTTTCTACATAGGCAATTCTATCATCTATGACTTTTAGAAGTCTGGAAGGGTGTATTAAGCTTGAAAGTGCTGCCCCCCCCAATATGTATCAATACAATATTTGATACATAGGCATTCACGGCCAGCAGGATTACCTCTGAGATGGCATAAGTACAAAATAAGTAGAGTTGTACTATGGAACCCAGAAAGGTAATGGCTTTGTCTCTGCATAAGATATTGGCCAGCATTTAGGCACAATAATGGTGGAGTAGCAGAAATAGACAAAGGACAAGTAGCTCAGGAAAAAGTACATAGGGGTTTGCACCAGAGACCTGGCCTGGATCACTGTGATCATGCTCAGGTTGCCCATCGCTTTGACTGCATAGATGAGAAGGAAGACCAGGAAGAGGAAGACGCTCAGCACAGGAAGGTCTGACAATCCCACAAGAATGAACTCTGACACTGTGTTGCAGTTTCCCTTATCCATTTGCCACTATATTTCATATTCATGAAAACACATTTTTTTGTCTATCCCCTGGGAAAAGACTAATAGAGGAAAATTATTTTATATTAAATTCAGTGAAAGGGTATCTTGATATCAAACACTGTTTATATGAGCTATAAGAAAAAACTATTCTCAAATTATTCCAAATGTTAAATACTTCAGTGAAGCCTGCTTATTAAAAATCATTTCAACAACAAAAGAAACTTTACTTGGTTCTCCACACTTATTCCAACAATAGAATTGAAATGTTCTAATATGTTAAGTGATTAATGAACTTTGAAATAGATTCAATGGAATGCTTACTGCCCTACGGAAATTAACACCTGCTTCCTAAAAGAATTAATAAACTCTTTCCAATTATGGTATTACCTATTGTGATACTATATAACATACATTTTTTAATTCATTCTATCAGTAATATAAATTTACCAAGTGAGGTCCTCTGCAATCTTGTTGGGGAACATGAGGTCCTAGATTTCAGAAGGAGTACATACCTGACTTCAAACATGTGTGCAATAAATATTAAGTGAAGGGTGGCTGTACTAGAAATCACAGAACCTGAATTTTTTCCATAACTTGGACTAAATTTAAAGAAATGTGTACAAAGAATGGTCCTGATGTTAATTTTTCTCCTCTACTTAAACAAAAATATGTGAGTTATTTGGCCCAGAGCTAAAAGAAGAAAATAAACTTAGAAACCATGCTTCCAAATTTTCTAGGCCAATAGTGGGAAACTAGGTTTTGGGAAATCCAACAGAAAATTTAAAAGGATATATTTCCTTTTTCCAGCAGAGATAGTTTACATGCCCATGACTCCCAATGACCAGCCCATGAACATATTAATTCAACCTTCAGAATTAAGGTGACATTTAGGGAGCATCTCCATGGTCATTTTTCTAGATTCCATTAAGGAAATTGGTGTGAAATAAGAAGGAGGAAAGCAAAAGCTAGAAGATAAAGAAATAAGGAAATGATATATCATTTTGTTTAGTCTGAATTCTTTCACACACTAATAGATGTGATGCTATGTTTGGAGTTCAGATGAAATTGCTCCAATTTCCCATTGACCATTTCTCAATGCCAAAAGCAGTATTTCACATCATAAGTGCATCATAATATGGATTCTGTTAAAAGTTCTCTACTTAGACAGGCTGAATTAGCATACTTTTAAAATGATATTTGCTTAGAAAATAAATTCTTTTCCATTTTTAAATAATCAGACTCTATTTCTAGCTAATACATCTGATGTCCTCCCAGACCCTGAAGATGTCAAAAAGTGTGAGATTAGAGTTAAGACTTTATACCATACTTAAGCTCCTTAGAACTGGAGATGGTAAATTCTCCAAATAGTTACTATTTCCTATGGAATAAAAAAGATTAAAAATAAAACTAATTCTCTAGAGGGTACCAAAGGCGAACAATTATGGCATATCATCAGGATTTGTTTTTAAGACTAATTTGTGAAATAATTATTTAATATCCTTCCAAATTTCTTGGTGCCTTATGGAATTCTACATGCCAGTATTGTATATGTGAGCTACAGCTGTTATGCTACTCTGAAATTACTTGAATGTTTCTTATGACTTTTTCCCTTCTCATAGTATTACAAAATCTCCAATCTTCCTGCAGGCCATAAGGTCTAAAGCCACAGCAGAATTCTTTCAAATGCCAGAAAGGTAATGAACCTCCTGGTCAAAAAATTTTATAGTTAGTTTACAAAACTGAGCACGTATGAGCCAGAATCTGCTGTAAATATTATACAAGTATCCACTTATTTAATCTTCTTAAAAAACCACCAAAAGATCTTAGATATTATACAAGATGAAGTTGTTTAATAATCATAATATCTGAACATGGTATCAGCTCTTTGATTACCCAACTATCAGAGATGACTGAAGCACAGGCAGGTGTAACTGCCAAAGTAAAAGTAAAAAAACCCTACTGCCTTTTGATTTTCTCACCTATATGACTCAGAGCCAGTGTTGAGGCTGCATTTACCCTAATGAATCTCCAGTGTTGACAGCCATTAAATGAGACCACCTCAAGTAGGCATCTGTATTAGTCAGCCAAAGGGGTGCTAATGTAAAATACCAAAAATGGGTTGGTCTTCATAAAAGGTATTTATTTGAAGTAGAAGTCCACAGTTACCAGGCCATAAAGCATTAAGTTTCTTCTCTCACCACAGTCCATTGCCACGTGTTAGAGCAAGACAGCTGCCAGCATTTGCCGGGGTTCAGGCGTCTGGAGTTCCTCTCTTCCTGGGACTGCATTTCTCTCGTGGCTTAGCTCCTGTTTCCTCCACAAGGACAGCTGTAGATGATCAGGTGAATGGCTTGCTTCTCTTCTCCTGGGGCCTTCTTTCCAACATCAAAACTGCTTCTCAAAAGACTGCTACAACTCTGTTCTTAACCTTGCCTTTTATATTCAATTCCCCACCCACCAAGGGGTGGGGCTCTATGCCCTACTGACATGGCCCAGTCAATGCCCTAATCATAACTTAATTATGCCCAGATTAACAGATCAGTTTCCAAGCATGATTCAATTATATTTTTGGAATTCATAATTACATCAAACCGCCCAACTGCAACAGCATCCTACGCGCACTCTTTCTTTATAATGTCAATCTAGATCACAGTGTTCAAACATGTTTCTGAACTTTCATGGGTGTACTAAAAGTCTTTACAAGGTGTACATGAACAAAAAGTAGTTTTAAGTAAAGCAGCTTTCAAATTCTCAATGATCATATAATGCACTCCTAAAATTGATCTGCAAAGTGAATGTATCCAAGGTTGAGGACATATTTTTGTTCTCCTTCTCACTTTTCCTTTCACAATTTACAAAAACAGTAAATTTGTAACCAATATATTTGTGGTGATAACCCCAATGAGTAAATATCTGTGGGCCACAAAAAAGGGATAAATTGGAATATTGTTCTACATGCAGCCTTCTTTAATTTTTTTTTTTCAATCAAGGAACCTTAAATTCATGGCGAGGCTTTTTGCCTTTCTTTGGTGTCTTATATATTACTATTAAGTCAAATTGTGTCACTAAACTTGCAGTTCTTTTCCCACAATACTCTCTGATTTGTCAAAGACTCACAATATCTAATCTACCATAAGCTTTAGGACTTTTGTTTGTACCTGCACCTAAGAGAGGATCTCTCTCTTGTTTTTTCTCCATCTCTTAGAAATAGAATGCTCTAACTGGTAAATCGATGTTTGTGTCTTGAGCTATCCGATGGGTCCAGAAAATTTGTGATATGGCAGAATATCGAGGTTCATGTTTCATAAGAGTTGGAGAAAATCTTTTTATAGATTTCTGCCTCATAAATTGAAGGCAGAAATCTGATTATATTTTTAAAATAAGAATCAATTAAGTGAAGTTTTTACAAGCTTTTAAATTGTCATTTAATAAATCTCCCTGAAGATCTTTTTATAAACATTTCAGCAACCAAGGTAGTCAATGCCTTTAAATGACTCCATAAAAATTCCATTTGAAGAAAAGGAGATTAATGCATGAGCATGCAACAAAAAGGGAAAAAGTGTATAAAGTCATATCCAATTAATTGTTAAAATATTCATTGGTGGTGAAAGACCAAGAAAACTTTGACGTATTATGAGGAAGATGTCAAAAAAGTTGAATGACACCAGTATTAAAGAAAATGCAGCACAATTCTATTCTCATCTTTGTTTCAATATGATCAAATTTAAGGATGCTGAAACCTGTATTATTTTAGCAATAAAAATTTGTCTATTGTTAACTTGACTACTTGAAATGAAGAAAAAATCAGCTTCATCAATATAATTGAGAGATTCATTTCCAATAACATTTTTTAGTTTCTTGAGGAGGGAGACGAGGGCGCCCTTCCAACAGGACACAGTGCTGAGGTCTGGCTCTCTGAAATCCTGACCTCCTAGTGCGGGAGACGTCACCGCCTAGTGAGGGGTGGCTGGTAAGGGTGCACATCGCCCTCAGCCAAGGTACGGGCGAACACCGCCCTCTGTTCCACCAGAACAACAGCTCAGAGAGCCGCCCACACTGTCCTAACGGACGGCATGCCGCCTGCCCCCTCTCTCTCTCTCTTCCTTATTCCTCCTCATCAATCAGAGCTCTCGCCTCAGTTATAGCCTTATATGGGAAGCCTTCACCTCACTCTTTCTCATCCCCAAATCTGCCCCTTTCCCTAACGACTCCTGACTTCGCCCAGCCGCCCAATAGAAGCCTCCACCATCGGCTGGGGGACTGCCCCCCGGCCTTAACCCTATATAAACGCTGTACTTCCTCAATAAAACAGACTTACGCCACCAGCTCTGTCTCCGCGGTATCACTTTACCGCGCCGCCCTCAGCACACCAGGTTCCCCCCACACCCGAGCCGTGGAGACCAGGGAGCCCTGACCTGACGCCGCTCCCTGAGAACCTCCTCACCCTTGTCGTTTTGGAGTGCACGCCGGACGGCCCATATCTAGCCTGTGTCGCCCTGGGCCGCAGCCGGGCTGATCACCCCTTGCCCGGGAGTCAGCGACAGTTTCTCTGAAAATTTTATGAAAATTTATAATATATTTATGTTTTTGAAGAGTAGTATAGTAACGATACTTTAAATGATAATTCAATGTAGATCAAAATCACAGAGAGCTTTCTTACCACAGTATACAAAAGGTCAAGTTAACATATTTTTCTTGTTGCAAAGGAATACATTAGTCTGATTAATAAGGGATATGGTTCTGGATAGCAAGTAAAATTTAAATATGAATTTATCGACAAAAATGGTGATCTATATATTTCCCATGAATCACAGTGGATATCAGATAGGTATGGTATATCCGGGAGGCTATTGGCTTTTCTTTTTCAATGTAAACTAATAATGAAAAATACTCATATAAATCATAGCATCTTTGAGACCTACCAAAGATAGTTTGTAAAATGAAGTTAGAGAATGAAAGAATAATGAAAACGTGTTTTTGCCTGTGTGGCTGAAGACACAAATTATTGTCTTTATTATTCATCCACTAACTTTAAAACATTGGTCAGAGCATTTAAACCAACAGACCTCATTATCCACAGAATATTAATCAACAGGATTGTCTCTTCCATCACAAAAATGTAATCATACTTTGCCAAGTTAGGGGAAAATTATAACTATTTACTTACATTCAAATAAGAATATTCATTATTGATTCCAATCAAGATTAATATAAGTCTGCTGCTACTTTTTCACCATTGGTCCAAATAAGTTAAATATCTTTGTGCCTGAAGGAAATTTCAAATTTAATAAAAAGCATGTTGGGTAAATGACTAATTTTGAGGTAGTAAATTGAAAAAAGAGAAATAATTTTATATTGCTTCAATAAAATACCTTAGAAAAATTATATGAAAATTCATATTTGATATTATAAAATTAAAATCTTAGGTCTATGAAGCCCTCATAATAAATATTTACTATATTTAAGCATTAGAATTAATTTAAAACATTAAAATCCAAAGAGGGCAATTAGCTATTCATACCTATGGCGACATGACTCAACTTTCTACGAAGACTGACAAGAGAGTCCTGGTGAAGGAGATTAATGTTATGCCCTTGCTCAAGCTACCATAGTGGATTAGTACATATTTGCACTGATTGTTAGGTCATGGAAAGGAAGTATAAAACACGGAAAGTGACCTATCCTCTCTGTTTTGTTTTCGATATTCTGAAGACCAATCTAATATTTCTAAACTTTTTTAATAGTCTATCATCTGCCACACTGGAACTCTTTACTGAAAAAAATAAAGAATAGTAATTACATGTAATTCAAATTTGCATTCATTCAAGCAATTAACAGGATACACTTCATGTATATGGCATAAAATAGTAGTTCAAAAATATTGTCAGTCATTGACTTAATTAAACATTCCCACCTCCTGAATGTTATTAAAGCTTTTTTTTTTGTATATGAGACTTCTTTCTTGCTCCTCTGTTTTTCTTAAAAATCTTGCTCATTCCTGAAGGATAAGTAAAAAGAGTATTTCAATTATGAAGCAATTTCTCCTATATACACACATGGATCTAAATACTTTCTCTCCACCAAACTTATTATAATATTTACTATATTATACTTTATAAACTAAAATGGTTACTTTTACATTTGCCACAGTAATACAATGAGATTTTAAGAACTTGAAGGTAAGGAAGATATCTTTAACTTGTTGTTATGATTTTTACTTAATTTTCAATAGTAATTTGGTTGTTTATTAGCACCTACAATCTTCCAAGTATCAGGAACAAAGAATGAGAGGTTTGTATTTATTGTACATGTACAGTATACCATATATGGTGCCTACATTTTCTTTTGTTCCATACAGCCACCTGATAAAGTAAGTCATATCTTAGTTTTGTACATGATGAATGATGCTAAAAACAATTTTTTTTTTCTGGGTTACACCGGCATAGACATGAGTAAAACTTTTCATCTAAAACTTATCTTCATTCCCTTGTAAAGAGTTTTCTCTTTGTAAAAATCTAAAATGGTCTTTAGAATGAATACTCTTTTATATAATAAATTTTATTTTTAAGGAAGTTTTTGAAAAGAATGAATTCTTGATATAAAGTTCACTCACAAATCAGAGACAGATATTATTCAATAACTGAAGAAAAAATTTGCCAATATATGCACTGAATATAAAAAATAAGTTCTCTTCACTATTCTCCTGACTGTGTTATTGACAGCCCTATTTCTCAGACTGTAGATTAGAGGACAAAAACAAAGGGATCACCATATGCAAAACAGAGAGGCCACTTTGAGCTGTAGATTTTGAATTGGACAGACAGTAGAATAAGTGGATGGTGCTGTAGAAGAATCTGATGGCATGCAGGTGTGAGGCAAAGGTGGGTAAGGCTTTGTGAAGTCCACTGGATGAACACATCTTCAGGATGGTGACAACGATGAACACGTAAGAGGTAAAATGATGAATAGTCTGCTCACATCATTAAAGGTGGCAAAGATGAAAACCAGAAACTGGTTGAGATAGATATCAGAATAGCAAAGAGTGAGTAGTGAGGAGATCTCACAGAAGAGTTTGATTGTGTCAAAACCACAAAAAGATAATATTAAAGAGAACATGTGATTCTCAAAGAACATGTTACTCCCCATGCATATGAGTCAGTCTCCAGCATGGCACAGAAATTCTGAGACATGGCACCTGTGTAGAGCCAGATGTTGCAAATAGATACAAAGCAATTGCAGGACATCACAACTAATAAAAAGGATTCAGTCATCACAAATGCACACAAAAAAAGAATTGTACTCCACTCTGGCTCTGGCTTCTACAAGTAAGTTCACCAGTATCTTGGGAGCAGTGATGGAAGAATAACAGAAATCCAAGATGAGGAGTGGCTTAGGAAAATAACATGGGGGCATGCAGTTTGGTTTTTAATTTTGATGATTGCAATCATTCCACGATTTCCTACAAGAGTAATAATGTAGAGAGCAAGACATATCAGGAAGAGAAAAGCCTATATTTCTGAGTAATCTGAGAAGCCCAAGAAATCAAATGTAGCCCCAGGAGTTATATTTCTCTCTGCTAGAATCATATTTCCTGTTGATAGATTCTGAAAATCAGTCTAAAAATAAAAGATGAAGAAGCATAATGGATACAAAAATCATGGTTAGGTATCCCCTTTGTAGACTGTAAGGTGAGAAAAATAGACCTTTGTCATAATCTTGATAGGTATTAAATATCCAAGAGAGGAATATTTAAAATTTCAGAAATGGAATTATTGGTTAATATTACTTTTCAACCATCACAAAACTTATTTATGTTTATAAATGTAATTTAAAAAGCTTGAAAATGTAGTAATTATTAAATCAAGAACTTTGGATAGTAACATGCAATCATATCCACATATAAGGCATTCTAATCTCAGTGAACTTCATGAGTTCTTGAAAGAAAATGAAAGAACTCTTTATGTCTTTCCTACAGAAACTAGTGAGAAGTGGAAACAGCTAGTGTCTTCTGTAATTAAAACTAATTTATACATAATGATGTTACGTTTATATATTATGATATACAGAAAGCATATCCCTTTTATATCATTTAAATCCAGACTTTAAATATCATTTTATCATTTTCTCAGGGTTCTCCTTTGTGTTTAAATCAGACGTTATTGTCTATACAGATCATGTTTTCAAAAAAATATCGATCAAATTGCCTTCTTCTACAAGTGAGTAAATGGAAACCAATGGAAAACATGACATTCTCAGTGGGATAAAGATTTAGAAAATCAAACTACAACTACAACTCAGATTCTCCTACTCTCAGAAATATACCCATCTTTCTATGCAAGGTTCAAAATAGAGTGAGATATTAGTTTGTAAATTTCACATTTTCAAATGCTTCCTTTTGCTAATTCTTTTCAACAATTATAAGACAAGCTTTACAAAATAAATTTATGGAAATTAGTCCAATGAAAGTGTTTAGTGTCAAAGACAATCTCAAAAGAGCTTTGTCAAAATGAAGCACAGGGGAATGGAATTAAGAGAAATGTCCTTATTCAGGATTAAGTATGGAAAAAATATTAAACTTTGAAAATATTCCATAGCTTACCTAGGCCCCTCAATCCTCTTTCCCTTCAAGGGATTTAGAATACTCATGTGAGCCTGTATTACTTGTTAAGAAGATGGATGAGAATATTAAGTTATCACTACACCCGAAATACATTCATGATAAAGAAGTTCTTAATACAGAAAGCATGGTGAGATTTCTCAATTTGTTGTCTAGCTAAGTTTTTCAGATAACATATAGACAGATAATGATTTTATTTTGGTATGACTATATCCCACATAATAGTTGGAGCATACTCATTTTTAAAAATGTTTTCATTATTTATCTGAATTTCAAATTATATTAGGCATCTTGGTTTTTCTTTTTTCTTTTTTTCTCTAAATCTGCCTACCCTGTGCCTAGAACCACTGAGAATCTCAGCATTACCAACTAAAAAGACAGGGACTTTTCTCATTTTAGTTCTGTACATTTCACATATCAATAATCACCTTAGTCAGAACTCTAGAATGAAGATCTCTTACTATACTATCACTTTTGGTAGGTCATCTCAGATTCTGCAAAACAAGGGACAGGCTTCAGATATTGCAACACTGAAGGCCTGAGGTCTCATGCAAAGATGAGGGCTCTCAATGATCCTATTTGCTCTTTTATCCAAAGATTTAAAGGCAATCAGAAGACAGACTTTTCCAGACAATCTTCATTATTATGAAATTCTGTCTTAGTGCACTTTTCTGGGTTTCTCAACCACAGCACTATTGATATTTTGCGCTGGAAAACTCTTTGTTGTGGGGAGCTGTCCTTGCATTAAGCCATGTTTATCAAAGTCCTTGGACTGTGCCCACTAAGCCCCAGTAGCTGCCAGTCACTCCATCATGACAATCAAAAATGCCTCCAGATAACAGTTAATTAAACCCTTGAGCTGGGGATGGTGCTCATAACAACTCCTAGTTAAGAAAAACTCCCTTATTTCCTTGATTCTGGTTGATTTAAGTTTTCTGTTATCTGAATTCAACTTATAACTAATGTGCATATTTAATATCATAGTATCTTTTTTTTTCACAAATGATGCCATTATACATGTTTTAAACTATATTATCTTTCACTCCAGGAAATGTGATACTTACATCTTCCTTATAACTTCTTTACCTTTTTTTCCTTTTGCCCAAATGAGCCAACATTTTTTTCCTTGCTCTAACATCTAATTTAGAGGTGGTTCTGTTTATTTTGTTCTTCTGAAGACTCATTTCATTCCTTTTAAGTGAATTTTAGTTAAATACCTATATCTTCAAGCTTTTAAAACTCTTCCAAAAATTCACAGGAGCAGGGAGACAGAAAACTGTCAGGTCTGTGCCATTCTATTTCTCCAGCTATCGGGAAACATTTTTTCAAGGCACTGTGCTTGAAGAGCTGAAAATTCCAGATCGTCTATACAAAGCTCAGTAGAGTCTGCTTCTGCTACCCCAATTATCCAGATATTTAATGTCTTCAGTGGCTGGAAATTTCCCCAAAATGATTTTTCCCAGGAAGAACTGCTTGAACTAAAAAATTGTTTACATACATTACATTTAAAAGGCAGCCCACTTCGTGGCTCTGGAGAACATGTTTGTGCAACATGCTAAGACTTCTACTTCCACTTACTGTGGCACCAGGTTCCTGGTTCCTGGAGAAATTCTATTGCTTTATTCTCCAGATACCTCAACTCAAGCGATTGATATTAATTTCTGTTTACTGCTGTAATTCCAGTACTTTGGAAACCTTGAAGTAAAACAACAGCCTACTTAGAAACTTAGCTTAAAGTTTAAAATCTTCTCCCTGTGCTCTATAATCTTCCCATAAACTCCAAAATTTATTGTATAATAAGGAATCATAGCAGAAGTTAACTTTTTAATTTACTGAAGAAATTTTAAGTGTCTTCCTGCTCCTTTTCTCTGCTGAGACGGGAAGATTCTGCCTTCAAGTCCCTCTGCTATGTGGTTATCTTCTGCCAAGGGTGTTAGATGCAAGGTATCTCTTCATATACATTGAGGACAGGACAACAGATGTTGGGAGTTGTTTCCTCAGTGTCCCCAGAAAAAGCTATACCTTGGGCTAGAACCAATATTTTTAGGGTTTCTAATGTTTTTGTCAAAATCCCAGATCTGTGATAAGTGTATGTAATATCTACTATTCACAGCCGTACCTCATCTTTGCTTTGGATTATCGTATAGTTTTCACTAAGTCATCAAGAGTTCTCCATTCACTTAACAACCCATATTTCCACCAAGTTCTTGTTTCTGTTTTCTCTCTTACCACTGATATATTCTTAGATCATATTTTAATTATTTCATGCTCATACCATTCACTAAACTACAAAGAGGTCTTCCTACTCATAGACTTGTCCTCTTATATCTGCCAATCACACAGCTACTAAAATATCTATTTCAAAAAGAAATTAACTTACATTTATTTTCTTGTTTGAACATGCATAAACACCTCTGGAAGGATATACTAGGGATTTTTGTATATGACCGAGAGAAAGGGAGAGAAAGTGAACCACGTGAATGCATTGCTTAGTCCAAAAATAATTAAATTAAATCAATATAAACTAAATGAATATAACTAAGTTCACGCTATCATGAGAAAATCATTCCCCCGTGTGCAAGTGCACATAACTCAGGCACATAGATGCATGTTTGAGTTTCTAATAATGGCATACAAGAGCTTCTTACTAGCCTAATTCTTCTATTTTTTTTCTGTAAAAATATGGATCTTGAATATCAATCTCAATATCTATCTATCTATCTATCTATCTATCTATCTATCTATCTATATCATAATAGTTTTTGGGAGGCTTTTTTGATAAATACTATGCACTATTTGGACAAATCAGCAAGCATTTATTGTCTCACAATGTGGTGGATTGAATTGTGTGCGCCAGTTTTGGCATGTCCTAAGTCTTGGTCCATATTCTGATGAGTGTGGACCCACTGTAGAATAAAGATCTTCAAAATGAAACTTCAGTTAAGGTTGGCTCAGCTGATTTCTGGTTGGGCTTTAATCCGGATTTTGGGAGCCCTGTATAAGCATAATGAAATTCTCTTGCAGAGAGAGAACACCAAGGGGAGCAGCCAGAATCTGGTGTTCAACAGAACCCTAAAGAGAAAGATGAAGATACCTCCATGACAACTGTCACGTGATGGAAAATCTAAGGACCCATACCCCATGGCAGCCAGCCCCAGAAGAGCACAGTCTTTAAGGAGAAAGCATTACCTTGATGACTCCTCAATTTTGGACTTCTCTCAACCTCAAAACCATGAACCAATTTTGTTTTAGCAGCAAGCAAACTATATTACATAGTTTTGAAGGCTAGATGTGCAAAATGATGTCAACAAGCCAAGCATTTTCCTGTAGTCTATATGGTAGTAGTGAAGGCAATCCTCCACCACATGGAGAGGTCTCTGGCTCCTCCTTGTTTCTTCTGACATCTCAGGTCTCATTTTTTTCTATTTATAAGGCTTTCAGTCATAGGAATTAGGGCCCACCTTTATAAACTTTACCCATAACTAAATAAGATCTTTGAAAAAAATTTCACAGAAAAGTCCATACACTGATATCTTCAAGATATTCAAAGATACATAAAAATGGATACACAGCCACTGGGTGCAGATTAAGACTTGAACATATCTCTTGTGGGAACATAATTCAATCCCCAGTTCTACATATCTGCACATTTGTGAGTGTCTCATCAACTGAAGTGAATTTATTCATCAAAAATGCTGAGATATAAACATAATAGATACATAATTATAATGATTAACAACATGAAAATTTTTTCTAAAATTAATGAGTAAATAAAGAATGAAAGGGTATCTATACCATGGCTGCAATTTTGAAAAAATGTGTATCTTAAAGAAAAATGACTGGAAACAAATACAAAGAAATGATAAATGCTACTGGCTGTTTGTTGCAAATTAAAACAAACAAACACAACCTGCTGAATGTGTGCACTGACTCCTATGAACTAAGTTCATATTCTTTTACAGTGAAAATTTCTGCTCATCGTCCATTCATCACTTATTTCTCAGACCACAGTGTGTTGTACTTATCTGTTTGTATAGTATGTGACTTTCTCTCCTACTACAATGTGAGTTCCTGGATATCACAAATTATTTCTCTTTCACCTTTGTATTCTCTTCCCCCATCTCTGTGTCTACCCAAGCATGCATGTTACTAAGAGCTATTGAAATAGAACTTGGAGCTTATTATCTTCAGTTGAAATATTTGAGACAAATAAAATTCTCCTTTTCATACTGGGAATAAGAACATGGCCATTGTTCGAGTAAAAATATTATTTTCTGCATCCAGGCCTGGGTCTCCAATCTTATATTGTTATCTTCTGATTTTTCTTCCTTCCTGTACTGGCCTTCCATCTTTGTGTAAGTCTCAAATAATCATGAATTGAAAAGCATTCATACCTTGAGTGAGCTACGAAAATTCACTTTAAAGTATATAACAAAATGTGTCCTCAATAGTTCATCTTTTTTCCTCACAGACCTGAATCCATATTATATTTCATTGATTATAATATATATTTTTATCTATTATAATATCTGTAAGATTGGATCTATTTTAAAATTAAAAATAAAAAATCCTTATGTCATAGTTTGATTAACGGAGTTTATTTATTTTGGGTATGTTTAATAATGGTGATTCTTATGAGAGTTTAATCATGAAATGGTAATGGACGTTGGAAAGAAGGGCACATGTTGAGAAACATTTAGAGATAGTGGTCCTGAATCTTGGTCACAATTTCCCCATACATTTAATTAGGATATTCATGAGTTTGGAAGGGACTAATTGGAGAATGATATGAGATTTATTCTTTCCAGGTTCATGTCTTTCAAAATCAATGTTATTGATGAAATTGTGACCACAAGAGTTTTGTTGGATTTGTCTAAAATCACAGCTAGTGGCACAGACAAATCTTGCAATAGAATTTCTACTTTTATTGTCTTTCTCTGTTTGTTTTTGTATATTTCTTAGCTAAATATTATTCATTATTTCACAAAATATAAAACTAAGCAAACAAAAAAACCTCCACCTTCAAACCTGATTTGCATGTTACAGGCATAATAAAAAATATTTTGGTTTTGGTTCCAGACTATTGACATAAAGTGATCACAATAAAGTGAATCTGTAATTTTTGGTTTCTTAGTGCATGTAAAACTTATGTCTATACTACACTGTAATCTATTAAATGTGCAATAGCATTATGTCTAAAAAACAATGTACAAACCTTAGTTAAATTCTTTAGATATACTATTTAATTTTTTTAAAGAAACTTAGATTACATAAATGTCACACAAAAAATATAGGGGATTCCCATATATTTTCTCCCTAGCCCTTCCACATTTTCTCACATGAACAACATCCTTCATTAGTCAGGTACATTTGCCACAATTGATGAACACATCTTGGAGCATTGCCACTAAGCCATGATGATAGTTTACATTGTAGTTTACACTCTTTCCTGCACATTTTTGCAAGTTATTACATGATATACAATGGCCTGTATCTATTGCAATGTAATTCAGGATAATTCCAAAGTCCCAAAAATGTCACCAAATTACACCTATTTTTCCCTCTCCCTACCCTCAGAAACTCCAGTGACCACTGACTCCCATCCATTATAGAAGTTCTTCCATTTCTAGCATCACAAGTCTCCAGTGGAAAACCATAAGCCTTCTCTAATCCATCATCCATTCCACAATCCTGTGGATTCTGTTATGTCGATGCCCATTCCACCTCGAATTAAGAGGGGACTTAGATCCCCTGGGTCAGATGGACGGGACTTTCTTGCTTGCAGTTGCAGATTTTCTCTATTCCTTGAGATGGTCATTGTCCGTCTTCATCTCCTTGTTAGTGAGTCCAATGAACTGCAGAGTAGGTGTTGCAAGTCTGTTGAGATTCAAGGGCCAACTTGTACATGAACAGCTCAAAGATTTAAGTCTCTTGGACATACAACTATCAACTTTAGTAATAAGTGTAGTAATAAGTCCAACTCTTTCACACAGGGGAGTGTAAATTCCAAAGTAGGGCCCACTGGCATGATGCCAAACTCCTGAGCTATCTGCCCTGCCTATAGTGTTTGGATTTCTCCAGAGCCCTCAGGAGCCCAGCTATTTGAGGTAGTATTTACTTTGGCAGTCAATGAGTTCCTGCTGAGATGTGCATAAGGGTAACCTCTGAAATGAACTCCTGACTCACTTTGAAGTCTTTTAGCCATAAAAACTCATATGTCTTTACCCTTTCCCCCTTCTGATTAAGGTCTTTTTCCAGGTGCATTGCTAGTTGGCACTTGGTAGTAATCCCTTGGTGAAGAGAGGGTCATTCCCGGGAATCATGTCCTAGGCTGGTGAGAAGGTAATGCATTCACATGCTGAGTTTTGGCTTAGAGAAAAGGCACATTTGATCAACAAGGAGGCTCTCAGGAGGTAATGCTTAGGTACACTCTATATTATGCTACATTTTAATTTCAGAAGTAAAGGTTCACAAGTACAGTCATCACAATCAAGGGTTTGTCAATGGTCCATCCTCCTTCACTAGTCACTTCCCCTGTTGCTATCCCATTACAGAATGTAGTAGAGCTCTCCAGGATTAATTTGATATTACTTTGGTTATTTGTGGATCTCAAACCACTGTGACAATGCCCCATGAATACTTGAACACATTCATATGCCTTATAGGTATAGACCAAATTTACCTCCTCTCATGGATCCCCCATCTCTGAATCCCCACACCAATGATTTTCCTCTGCCACAGTTGTAACCCTTCTGTGGTACAAAACTTCTTCAAAATTGAAGCCAGCAAAATATCAAACACAATTAATAGGAAAATGATATGTTAATGATGGTTTTAAAAATATCAAATAAAATACAAAAAAAATTTTAAGTATGAAATAAAAAACAAAAAATATAAAATTAAAAGTATGTTAACATTATGTTTTTCATCACTGTAGGATTTGTTGTCTTGTATGTACAGTGACATTTGCTTCCCTTTATTCGCCCAGTGCCTTATTTTTTCATTTTGTCTTCAAAGAAGCTTTAAGTTACAGAAAAATCACGTACAGAATATAGGTGATTCCCATATATGAAATGTCCTCTCCCTTTTCCTCTTTCTCCTATTAATAACATTTTACATATGTATGATACATTTGTTTCAGCTGATGTACAAATGTTCAAATATTGTTACTAACCATGGTCAATGATTTATATTGTAGTTTACATTTTGAATGGTAAACTTTTATAGATTTTGATGAAGTTTCAGGTGGTCTGTATCCATCCTTGCAAGATCATGTAGAACAATTCCATCACCCCAAAAATGTCCAATGTTCCATCTATTCTATTCCTCCCTCCCTCTTGCCTCGGGACCCATGGTAACCACCAAAATTAACTCATTGAAGGACCAGATTCATAGTTACTTTCAAAAACATTGAATGCTTGAAATATTGCCTTGTCCTCCCCTATTAGGAACTGCGTGTGCTTTCAAGAGCTCCTGCCCCTCTATTTGAGATCATAGCAGAATTCCCCATGGTCAAAGTCTAATATCTTCTCACTCATTATGTGAGTCTCCACCCCTGATACAACACACTATGACAAGAAAAATGCTACATTCTTCCTAGAAGCCTGCCTCAGGTACATCCTGTCCCGAGTGCACCCCACATCCAACAGCTTAAACTCATAACACTCCAGTGTCATAGTTGCCAAAAGAACATTCTCAGACTTGTGGTTTCAACCACCTACCTGCAGTTCTCCAGAGTTCACATGCTCCCTTCCCCAACTCTTCCTCCAGTTCCATGGACAGTCTAACCCATGCTTCCAACCCTACCCTACTCACAGACCAGCACCGGCCAGCCCTATAGCATCAATGCACCACTTTCATGCCCATCCACTGCACAACTACACCCTTCAACTTTATCATAGATTTTGGAAAAGTGTCTATTCAAATCACCATATGGGCATTGACTCACAACCTTCTCCCTTTCTGTCTCCTGTAAACCCATCTTCCAGACTCTAGCAATGTGAGCCTGCTCAATTTGCTTAATTCATTTCAGTGAGGTCATGTAATATTTCCCCTTCAGTGCCTGGCTTGCTTCACTCAACATAGGGTCTTCAAGATTCATCCATGTTACCCCATGTGTTAATACTGCATTTCTTCTTACAGCTGAGTAATATTCCATTTTATGTATGTATCACAATTTGTTTATCCATTCATCTGTTGATGGATATTTGGGTTGTTGCCAACTTTCAAGAATAGTGAATAATGCTGCTATAAATATTGGGGTCCATATATCTGTTTGCATCACTGTTTTCAATTCTTCTCAATATGTTGCCAGTGGAGGGATTGCTGAATCATATGGCAGTTTTATAGTTAGCTTCCTGAGGAACTGCCAAAGTGTCCTCCAGAATGGCTGCACCATTCTACATTCCCACCAGCAGTGAATAAATGTTCCCTTTCCTCCACATCGTCCCCAACACTTGTAGGCCTCTGGATTTTCTTAATAACCACCAGTCTAATGGGTGCAAGATGATATCTCATTGTAGTTTTGATTTTCATTTCCCTAATAGCTAGTGATGTTTAAAATCTTTTCAAGTGCTTTTAGTCATTTGTAATTCTTCTTCAGAAAAGTGTCTATTCAAATCACTTGCCAATGTTTTTAATTGATTGCCTTTTTATTTTTGAGGTGTAGGATATCTTTAATTACGCTGGATATTAGGCCCCTATCAGATATACAGTTGCCAAATATTTTCTCCATTGAGTAGGTTAATTTTTCACTTTGTTGACAATCCCCTTTGAGGTGCAAAAGTTTTTAATTTGGAGGAGGTCCCATTTATCTATTTTTTTTTCATTGCGTGTGATTTGAATGTAAAGTTCATGAGGCCATTTCCTAATACAAGATCCTGTAGATGCTTCCCTACATTATCCTCTAGGAGTTTTATGGTCGTAGTGTTTATATTTATATCTTTGATCCATCTTGAATTAATTTCTGTATAGGGTGTGAGGTGGTATTCCTCTCTCATCCTTTAGGATATGTATATCCAATTCCCCAAACACCATTTGTTGAAGAGGCCATTCTCTCCCAGTTGAGTGGGCCTGGTGGTCTTGTTGAATATAAGGTGAGTGTATATGTGGGGATCTACTTCAGAAATCTTAATTTAGTTCCATTGGTCAGTATGTCTAGCCTTGTGCCAATACCAAGCAATTTTGACTACTCTAGCCTTGTAGTATGTTTTAAAATCAGGTAGTGTGATTCATCCGATTTCATTTTTCTTCAATATATATCTTTATCTATTCTGGGCCCCTTGCCCTTCAAAATAAATTTCAAAGTTAGCTTTTCCAATTCAGTGAAAAATACTGTGGTAATTTTTATTTGGATTGCATTGAATCTGTAAATCTGTTTGTGTAGGATAGACATCTTAACAATGTTTAGTCTTTTTATCTATGGACAGAGAATATTCTTCCATTTATTTAAGTCTACTTTGATTTCCTTTAACAGTGTTGTGTAGTTTTCTGCATATAGGTCATTTACATCTTTAGGTAAATTTATTCCTCGGTATTTGATTCTTTTAGTTGCTATTGTAAATCTTATTTTTTTTCTTATTTTCCTCCTCAGATTGCTCATTATTGGTGTACAGAAATGCTATGGATTTTTGCACATTGATCCTTTGATCTGTCACTTTACTGAACTCTCTTATAAGCTCTAGAAGCTTTGTTGTAGATTTTTCAGGGCTTTCTATTATTGGATCATGTTGTCTGCAAATAGTGAATTTTTTACTCCTTCCTTTCCAATTTGGATGTATTTTATATCTTTTTCTTGCCTAAGTGCTCGAGCACAGACTTCTAACACAAACTTAAATAAAAGCAGTGAAAATGGACATACTTGTCTTTTTCCCACTCTTAGAGGGAATTTTTTTTAGGATTTCAGCACTGAATATTATGTCAGTTGTGGCATTTTCATATATACCCTTTATCATGTTGAGGAAGTTTCCTTCTATTATCTTTTCAAAAGTTTTTATCAAGAAAGGGTGCTGTATTTTGATGAATGCTTTTTCTGCATCTATAGAGATGATCATGTGATTTTTTTACTTTTGGTCTGTTTATGTGGTGTATTACATTGATTTTCTTATGTTGAACCATCATTGCATACCAGGGTTGAAACACATTTGGTCATGGTGTATAATTCTTTGATGTGTTGGTGAATATGATAAGCAAGTATTTTGTTGAAGATTTTAGGGTGTATGTTCATTAGAGAGGTTGTTCTATAATTTTCCTTTCTTGTGGTGGCCTTGTTTGGCTCTGGTATTAGGGTGATGCTGGCATATTGGAATGAGTTAGGCAATGCTCCCTCCATTTCTTTTTTTTTTTTTTGGAAAAGTTTAAGCAGGATTGAAGTAAGTTCTTTCTGGAATGATTTGTAGAATTTACTTGTGAAGCCCTCTAATTGTGGGCTTCTCTTAGCTGGGAGGTTTTTGATAGCTAATTCTATCCCATTACTTGTGATTGATCTGTTGATTCTATCAAATTCTTCTTTCATCAATGTAGGCTGCTTTTGTGTTTCTAATAATTTGTCCATTTCCTCTAAATTATCTATCTTGTTGGCATACAATTTCAAAGTATCCTCTTATGATCCTCTTTGTTTCTGTGGGGTCAGTGTTGCTATCCCCTTCCTCATTTCTTATTTTATGTATTTGAATCTTCTATCTTTTTCTTTATTAGTCTAGCCATGGGTTTGTCAATTTTATTAATCTTCTCAAAGAACCAGCTTTTGGTTTTGTTTATTTTTTTCTAGTTATTTCTTATTTTCAATTTCATTTAGCTCTACACTATTCTTTGTTATTTCCTTCTTTCTACTTCTTTTGGAGTTAGTTTTTGTTCTTTTTCTAATTCCTCCAGGTGTGCAGTTAGGTCTTTGATTATAGCTCTTTCTTCTTTTTTAATATAGGCATATATGACTATGAATTTCCCTCTCAGTACAGATTTTCTGCATCCCATAAGTTTGTGTTGTCATTTTCATTCATTTGTGTTGTCATTTTCATTCATTTCAAGGTAGCTACTGATTTATTTTGCAATTTCCTGTTTGACCCATTGTTTGTCTACAACTGTGTTGTTTAACTTCCATATCTTAGTGCTTAATCTGGTTCTCTGCCCCTTATTGATTTCCAGCTTCATTCCACTGTGGTCAGAGAAATTACTTTGTATAATTTCAATCTTTCTGAATTCATTGAGAGTTGTTCTGGGGCCTAGTATGTGGTCTATCTTGGTGAATGATCCATGTCTACTCAAGAAAACTGTATTTCCCACTGTATTTGGATGTAATGTTCTGTATATGTATTTTAGGTTCAGATCCTCTAATGTATTATTCAAAGTCTTTGTTTCTTTATTGATCCTTTGTCTAGTCTGTCTAATGGTGGTAATGATGTATTAAAGTCTCCACTATAATTGTAGAGGCATCAATTTCTCCACTTTGTTTTTACAGTGTTTGCCTCTGTGGGAGTTTGATATTATTGCTGAATTCCAGAAAGAAATACTGACTATGTTCATAAACTGTGATATCCTTGTGTTGTATTGAATTGAGAGGTTACAATTTTACTTCACTAAATTATGACTAAGGCTTTGATTGGGCCATGTAAGTAAGACGTTGAATCCCCACTGCCTTGGTGGGCAAGGACAAAACAACAAGGTAGAGTAGACAGAGTTTTAAATCTGTAGCTCCAGGAAGTAAATACAGAGAAACAGACATATGAGGAAGGAGAGAAGGCTCCATTAAACATGTTAGAGACCCTGGGAAGAGAGACAAGCCATTAACCTAATAGTCTATATCTAGCCTTCTGGAGTGAGTACAGAAGCTGAGCCTGAAAAGGAACTAGCCCCAAGGGATGAGACTTATTACAGCATACAGCTAATATTGAATGAATTGTGACCATGGAGACTTAAGACTAAGAGGGAAGCCTGAACCCTTGCAGATGTCGGCAGCATCTGCAACACGTGGAAACAGACTTTAGTGAGGAAAGTAACTTACACTTTATGGCCTGGTAACTGTAAGCTTCTACCCCAAATAAATACCATTTATAAAACCCAGCAGATTTCTGGTACTTTTCATCAGCACCCCAGTGGCTGACTAATATAGCCTCATGTATATTTTTTATTTTTATTTTTTAAAAGATGCTAGATTACATAAATGTTACATAAAAAATATAAGGATTCCGATACACCCCATCCCCCACACCTCCCACAACTTCCCACATAAACCTCCTTCATTAGTGTATAGCCTCATGTATTTTGAGGCACCCAGTTTAGGTACATAAATATTTATGATTATTTTTTCTTCTTGATAGATTACCACTTTTATTAATATATAATGTTCTTCTTTGTCTCTTACAATAGTTTTGCATTTAAAGTCTGTTTTCTCTGATATTAATATAGCTACTTCCACGCTTTTTTTTGGTTATTTTCTGCATTAAAATTTCTTCTGCCCACTCACTTTCAGCCTCCTAGCATCCCTGTGTCTAAGGTGGGTTTCTTGTCAACAGCATATAGATGGGTCATATTTCCTTATCCATTCTGCAATCTGTATCTCTTGGCTGATGAGTTTCATCCATTAACATTCAGTGTTATTACTGTCAGGGAATTATTTACATTAGCCATATTTTCTTTAGGTTTATGTATGCCATATGTAGTTTTTAATTCTCTTTTTATCTTTTTAGTTCTTACATTCTCCTTTTACTCTCTCCCTCTCTCTCTCTCTGTCTCTCTCTCTTTCTCTTTCTATCTCTCTCTCTCTCTCTCCTGTTTTTTCCTTTCAACCAGCAGACTCCCTTTAGTATTCCTAGAAGGGCAGGTTTCTTACTGACATACTCTCTTAAGTTCTGTTTATCTGTGAATATTTGAACTCTCTCACATTTTTGAATGCCAGCTTTGCTGGGTAGAGAGTTCTTGGTTGGAAGTTTTTCTTTTATCACCTTAACTATATCATATCACTACCTTCTTGCCTCCATGGTTTCAAATGAGAAATCAGCACTTAATCTTATCAAGCATCTCTTGTATGTGATGGATCTCTTTTCTCTTGCTGTTTCGGTATTATCTCTTTGTCTTGATCATTGGAAAATTTGACAGGTATATCTCTTACAGTAGGCCTGTTAAGATTTATACTATTTTCAGTAATTTGCACTTCTTGGACATGTACATCCATGTCCCTTAACAAGGTTGGGAAAATTTCAGGCATTAATTCCTCCAACACACCTTCTGTCCCCTTTACCTTCTCTACTCCTTCTGGGATGCTTATAATGGATATGTTTGTGCATTTCTTGTTGTCATTCAAATTCTCAATTCATTGCTGGATTTTTTTATAACTTTTTATCTATCTATTCTATTATCTGTTTGATTTCAGATGTACTGTCTTCCACATCACTGATTCTTTCCTCTGCCTGTTCAAATCTGCTGTTATGTACTCCAGGGTATTTTTATTTCTTAGATTGTGCCATTTATCACCATGATATCCATTAGCTTTTTATGCATGTCTACAATTTCTTCAGTATGTTATCCCAGTGTCTTTTTAATATCCTTAATCTCTTCCTTGACTTCATTAAGTTGATTCATGATATTTGTTTTGGAATCTCTGATAAGTTGTTCCATGTTCTGCATGTTCTTCTGGTTTTTAGTTTGTTCATTGGACAAGGTTATGTCTCCTTGTTTCTTAATATGGCTTGTAATTTTTTGTTGGTGTCTAGGCATCTCTTTATCTTGATGGGTTTATTCAATAGAGTAGTCTTTCTAGTCTAGGGTTTTATTTTGTTGTTGTTTTTGTGTGTGTTGTAAAGTTTCACTTTGACACTTCATTTCTCTTATTCTTTTCTTTGATGTTGTCTTTGTTTACTTGAAACAAAATTATATGAGAGAAAAGGTAATAGATAAGAGAAATAGAATAATAGTAGTAGGAGTTAGAAGAGGAACCATACAAGACCTAGGCAAATGAATAATTAATACAAGTAAGAAGTACAGAGGAATAAGAATAAAAAGGGGCCTAGAAACAATGAAATGAGAAACAGAATAGGGAAAATGTATAGAATGAATTAAAAGGCCAGAATGATGAGAAGAGAGGAAAGAAAAAAGAGAAGAAAGAAAACAGAGAGAAAAAGGAGAGAGAAAGAAATAAAAACAAGAAAAATTGAAGACCAAACAAAAAGAGGTGGGAAGAAAGAACAACAACAGAAAACAGAAGATAGAAAGATGAAGGGGAGAAAAGAAATAGCGTAGGTAGGGAGAATGGATTAAAAAAAAACAAAACCCAGGGACACAAAGGAATGGGAAACACAACAAACAAGAAACAAGAGAGCAGCAACTAATTTTAAAAAAGGAGAAAGAAAGAAAAAAAGAACAAAAGAACCAAAAAATATACATGGAAAAACAGCCTTCCTTCTTAGACCCCTACAGATTTTATAAAGTTTCCAGAGTTCATCAATCACTCTGCAGGCTGCCCTCTGCCGGTTTTTAGCTGGAATTTACTGAGTAAAATAAGGAAAATTTTAAAAAAGGAAACTTTTTTTAAAAATAAGAGATCCAAGAAAAGCTAATGCAAAATAAATGTCTGTATGTTCCCTGTCATAAAGTTTCATCTAGATGCCTGGTAACCCAATGGATCTCTTCTCTAAGTAGAGCCAGGAATTGAACCAGGGACCCCGTATATGCAAGGCAGGAATTCTTTTATTGAGCTAAACTGTCTCCTAAGATTTGTTGGCCTTTCAGAAGGCTATCTGCCCCCTTTCCCTTGGACAGCTTAGATTCCTTGCAGTTTACCAGAGTCCTGATGATTAAGCGTTTGTCTGTCCCTGCCTCCTCTCTAATCTAATTCCTCTCTTTACCTGGATGGTTGGGCATGACAGTCTGCCTGAGAAGATCCTCCTACCCTCTCCCTGTCAAATCAGGATCCATTCTGAGATTCAAAGTGGGCTCAGCTGGCTGAACTCACCTCATAAAACCACTATCCACCCTCCCAGGACCCTCTTCCTCCCTGGGAATCCACCTCTACTCTCCGTTTGGAGTAAGGAGCCGGAGCTCCACCTAGGTTATTTATCCTGAGAGCAGAGTACATGTGCCACTTCCAGCCACAGAGGTGAGCAACTCACGGTTCTCATTTGGCTTCTTTATCTTTCCAGTACCCTCCTAGATGGCTCAGAGCATCTTCCTGTGCTCTATATATGCAAAGCAGATGGCAGGGAGGAAGACATCTGGTTTCCTCAGTTTGATGCAATTCACCAGGAGTTTAACACTCTCTTAATATCTTGGGGGTGTAGGGGGGAAACCCTTCCTAGTGGCCAGGAGGTTTAATAACTAATGGTTTACTTTTTCGGCTTCTTCATCTCTCTGTCCCTCACTCTCCTGGGAGTTGTGAAGCAGTGTCCTTGTCTGCTGTACCCCAAAGAGGGTTCGCCAAGGCAGCCTTTGGCTCTTTCTCTGTTGTTTTA
>JAQZBX010024209.1:0-30307 GCA_029593785.1 Cabassous unicinctus
TAATGACATTAGCACCCTTGTGAATTCTTTTCATTTTCTTTTTCCCCACTTGCCAATTTCCATTAATTATTTTCATATTGTCAAGGTTTAGAACATTTACATCCTTTTTGATAATTATAATTATTACTTGAGCTGTTTAATTTTAATTATGTCTTAATTATGTATTTAAATACATTCATTGTTCCCTACTGGTCCTTTTGTTTCCTGATTTCTTTATTTTGATTTATCTCTTTATTGGCTGAATTTTATAAATAGGTACTTTTTTCAAGAGCAGCTCTTTGCTGTTGTATTCCCTGAGCTCATGCATGCTTGAAAATGTGTGTTTCCATTTGCATTTAAAAATGAAAATTTCACTGGGTATAAAATTCTGGGATTTCATTTTGGTTTAAAACTTTGTAAACATCATTTTACCATTTTCTATCCTTGAGGTTTTATTTCTTCCTTTCCACTCAGTATGACTTTTATTTCCTTTTCTTGCCTTATTACAGTGGTTATGACTTACCTTAGAATGTTGAATAGTAGTAGTAAGAGTATATATTCTTGCCTTGTTTCCAATATTACAGGGATTAAATATGATGTTAGCTGCCCTTTATCAAGTTAAGGAAGTTCCCTTATCATTCTAGGTTGCTGATATTTTTTTAAAAATCACAAATGGATACTGAGTGTAGCTAAATGCTTTTTACTGCATCATTTAATATGATTTTTGGTTTTCTTCTTTACTGTGATAATATGATGGGTTGCATTGATTGGTTTTTAAATGCTGAAGCAGCATTGCACTTCCAAGGTAAACCTTATTTGGTCAAAACATATGTATGTGTGTGTGTATGTGTGTGTGCGTGCGTTCGTGTGCACTGGGTTTATTTGATTTGCTAACATTTTGCTGAGAATTTTTGTGATCAGTAGTTTTCTTCTAATGTCTTTGTCTATGTCTAGTTTTGGTATCCAAGTAATACAACCCTCATAAAATATATTGGGAATTGTCCCCTCTTCTTCTACACTCTGGAAAGATTGTGTAGAATTGGTATTATTCCTTTTTTAAATATTTGCTGGAATTCTTCAGTGAAACCATATGGGCCTGGACTTACATTATTTAGAATGTTTCTAAATGTGATTTCTTAATACACATGGAAATCTTCAGGCCATTTCTTCTTTGACCATGGATTATTTAAAAGTGGTTTTTTTCCTCACCTTTTTAAGTGTTGGAGAATTTTCCAGATAAATTTCTAATTTAATTTCGTTATGCTCAGAGATTGGATGATTTCGATTATTTTAAATTTGTTAATGCTTGTTTTATGACCCAAGATATGGTATATCTTGGTGAATGTTCCTTGAGCATTTGAAAAGAATGTGTATTTTGCTTTTCTTGGATGGAGCATTTCACAAATGTCAATTAGATCCAGTTATTTGATGGTGCTGTTCAGTTCTTGACTATCCTTGCTGATTCTCTGTGTATTTAGTCTATCCATTACTGAGAGAGTAGTACTGAAGTCTCCAATTATAACTGCATATTTGTCCATTTCTCCTTTCAGTTCTAGCAGTTTTTGTTACATGTATTTTGAAGCTCTGCTGTTAGATGCATACACATTTAGTAGTATTATGTCTTCTTTGTGAATTGACCCTCTTATCAGTGTTTAATGCCCGAATTATTCTTGGGAATTTTCTTGTCTCCAAAGTCTACTTTGTCTGTTATTAATGGAGCTGCTCTAGTTTTTTCCCAGTTTTTTAAAAAAATTAGTATTTGCATGGTATTATGTTTTATCCTTTCACTTTAAACATACCCATGTCATTATATTTTAAATGGTTTTCTTACAGAGAGCTTATTGTTGAGTACTGCTTTTTAAATCTAATCTGACAATATGTGTCCTTTAATTGGTATTTTAGACTATTATTATTTAACATAATTATTACTTAGTTTTAGTTTAGGTCTACTATTTTATTATTTTTTCTGTTTTTCTTTGTTCTTTCCCCTTTCCTGCCTTTATTTAGATTATTTGAATATTTTTAGTATTCTATTTAAAATTGTCTATTGGCTTTTATTTTTTTCAATATCTTGCATATCATTTTTTGTGGTTGCTCTAGGGATTACAATATATTTGAGTTTTTACACTTTACTAGAATCAATATTTTACTACTTCCAGTCTTATGTAAAACCTTGCCACTATATAGTTCCCTTTACCCTCCCCACTTTATGCTGCATTTTCATTTGTATTACATCTACATTCATTGTAAACCCTACCAAACAATGTTATAATGTTTGCTTTCAACTGCCAAATATATTTTAAGGAAACTTAAGAGAAGAAAAGCAGTCTATTTATCCAGATATTTACCATTCTTGTTACTCTTCATTCTTGATGTTCTAAGTTTCCTTCTGGTATCATTTTGCTTCCTTCTAAGGAACTTCTTTGAACATTTCTTTTAGAACAGGTCTTCTGTTGACAAAATCTTAGTTTTCCTTCATCTGAGAATGTCTTTATTTTGCTATTTCCTGGGGGACATTTTTGCTGAATTCTAGGCTGACAGATTTTTCCTTTTATCACTTTAAAAATGTTCCTCTGCCTCCTGGCCTCTATGATCTAATGAGAAATATGCAGTCATTTGAATAATTGTTCTTCCATAAGTCATGCATTGTTTCTTTCTGGTGGCTTTCAAGACTTTTTATTTGTCTTTGATTTTCAGCAATTTCAATTATAATGTGCCTGGGTATGGACTTCTTTCCATTTATCCTGTTTAGGGTTCACCAGTTTCCTTGAGTCTGTAAATTTATGTCTTACACAAAATATAGGAAGTTTACAGCCATTATTTCTTCAGGTATTTTCTCTCTGCACTACACTCTTGTCCATCTTTCTGGGATGACAATGACATGAAGCTAGAACTTTATGTATTGTCCCACAGATACCAATTTTTTTCCTTAGTTGTTCAGGGATGATTTCTATTGATCTATTTTCAAGTTCACTAACTCTCTTCTGTTATCTCTATTGTGCTATTGAACACATCAAGTGCATTTTAAATTTTGGTTATTATCTTTTTCATTTCTAAAATTTATATTTGTTTCTTTGTTATAGCTACTACTTCTCTGTTGAGACTTTCTATCATTCCATTCATTTTGATAGGATTTGCTCTTACGTCTTGGGGCATAGTTTTGTTTTTTTGTTGTTGTTGTTGTTTTAATTTTTTTTTTTAGATTACATAAATGTTACACAAAAGATATAGGGATTCCCATTTGTCCCACTCCCCACACCTCCCACACCCTCCCACATGAACATCCTTCATTAGTGTGGCTCATTCACTGCAATTGATAAACGCATCCTGGGGCTTTGCCATTAAGCATGGACCATAGTTCACATTGTAGTCTGCACTCTCCCCCACACAGTTCTGCATGTTGTATGATGATATCAAATGGCCTATATCTGTCATTGCATGTCACTTAAGATGATTCCCAAGTCCCGAAAAAGCCCCCGTATTACAATTGTTTTTCCCTCTCCCTGCCCCCAGAGCCTCCAGTGGCCACTGGCTCCACATCAATGTTGTAATTTCTTTCATTGCTATAATCACAATATGTCTGTAGTAGAATACCAGTAAGTCCACTCTAGTCCATAGTTCTTTCCCCAATCCCGAAGATTCTGAGGGTGGTGATGTCCACTTCACCTCCAATTGAGAGGGGGCTTATAACCTATGGGGAAGATGGATGGGACTATCCTGCCTGCAGCCACAGACTCTCTCCATTCCCTGGGACAGCCATTGTCCATCATCATGTCCCTGCCAGTTGTCCTGGGTGAGTCCAATGAGCTGTAGAGTAGGCGTTGCAACTCCGCTGAGGTTCTGGGCCCAGCTGGCACATGGACAGCCCAAAGACTCGAGTCTCTGGATGTACACCTACAAACTCCAGCAACAAGTATAGGTTCAAATAGAAGGGACAGATGAGCCATATGCAGGGAAGACACAACTGAGTCCAACTCTGTTACTCTTAGGAGCACAAACTCCAAAGTAGGGCTCACTGGCAAGGCACCAAACTCTGGAGCTATCTGCCCTGACCATAGGATCTGGGTGTCTACAGAGTCATTAGGAGCCCCACTATTTAGTAAGCAGTATCCACTTTGGCAGTCTATGAGATCCTGCTGAGATGTGCATAAACGTTACCTCTGGGATGATCTCCTGACTCACTTTGAAGTCTCTTAGCCATATAAACTCATTTGTCTTTACCTTTTCCCCCTTTTATTCAAGTTCTTTTTCCACTTGCATTGCTAGTTGGTGCTTAGTAGCAATCCCTCGGTGCCAGGGAGGCTCATCCCCGGGAGTCATGTCCCATGCTGGGGGGAAGGTAATGCATTCATATGCTGAGTTTGGCTTAGAGAGAGGTTGGAGCATAGTTTTAATATCTGCTTGAAAGTCTTTGATAATTCCAATATCTAGATCCTCTTGGCATTGGCCTTTTTAATTGTCTTTTCCTCTGCAAGTTGTTGAAATTTTTCTTGGTTCTTCATATGTGGAGTACTTTTAGATGGTATCCTGGCCATTTTGACTATCATGCTATGATATCAGAGTCTCATACCTGTTTAAATCTCAATTCTTCAGCATGCTGTTTAGGGTCAGATCCATATATGATTTATTTAGGGACAAGTTCAGGAGTATATAGGCTACTTTTTTAGATCGTCTTCTTCAACTGCTTCCTTATCTCTATCTTCCTGACAGGTTCAGATTCCCAGGGGCCTCCCTCTCTGATCCTTTGGTTAGACAGCCAGGATGTTAGTCTTGCCACTTCATCACCCACTGGGTCAGCTGGCAGGAAGAAATAAAAAAAGAATAACACAGACTCTCCTTATGCTAACGGACCACAGTTCCCCTGGTCAGAGAAAAGGAATTACTTCCCTCAGAGTTTTAGCTGCTGTTCCTGCTGTTGCCATCATGGCAGCTAGGTAAGTCTTGCCTAGGAGCTGGAGTTGCAGAGAAAGAAAAATCAATCACCAATCAATCAAACAAACAAACAAACAAAACCAAAGAATTTTACCTACTCTCTCTCTCCTGTAGAGGTTCTTTTTTCCTCTTCTCAGACCAGAAAGAGAGTGCTTCTCTTGTAGCTCTTAGAGTTCCGAGTTTCTTCCCTAAGCATCCTGCCATTTAGTTTTAAGAGTTATTTACTTTTTTGGGTAACATTTTAAGAGTCATTTACTTTTAAGAAAATGCCATTTACTTTTATGTGTCATAAGATATCTGCTCCATGCAATCTGCCTAGGTTTTAATTACATTCAGTGGGAGAAATAGGATGAAGGTTGCTTTTTCCATCCTACCTGGAACTGGAACCTGATCATATTTTAATGAATTAGGAGAAGATAGACTGGAGATAGTAAAACTGGTTAGTAGGATAACAGGGAATCAGGAATCAAGGTGAGAGATGATGGTGCCTCTCCTACAAAGTGGCAGGTTTTGGAGAAAGTGGATGGCTTAGAGAGATACAAATGATATAGAATTAAGAGGATGTAGTGATTGATTCCATGTAAGGGTGGGGAAGAGAGAAGAGTCAAGGATGACACTGAAGTTTCTGGATCAGATAAGTGGGTGTGGTGTGTTGTCATTAACTACCAGAGGGACTATAGATGAAGGTGCAGATCTAGGGGAAATTAGTTCAGTTTGGGGCATGTAGAATTTGAGATGCTTGAGGAACACTCAAGTGGAGATATCCAGAAAGCAATTTACCTCATAGGTCTGAAGTTTAATGGAAGTGTCTTAGGCTTGAGGATAGTTTGGGATATCATCAGTTATGGTTGGCATCTGTTGTTTTTGCCACTCAACATTTGTTTGCTTCCTGTAATGCATTTCCAAATCTCAGCCACCTGAGAAGGAGTAATCCACTCTCAACTCTGTAAGTGGGCCTTGAGTGAAATAAAGCAATTATTATATCCCACTCCTTTGGCCACAGGGATTTTCTCAGGGTTAGACTTGTCATTGAATTTGGCCAATGATAATGAGGTCCAATACTTCTGTCCCATCATCTTGGGGAGACACACTTTGTTTTCATTGGCTTTCATCTGATAGGAAGTAAAGTCTGAAGAATCTGTTTCCATCTTGCTCCCTTGAGGGAAGAGCCATCTGCAGATACAGTCAGCAGGAGAGAAAACAGAGCTGAGGGATGCTGGGGATGAGTAGGTAAAGGGAACATTGTTTGAGCCTCTAGTCAATCTTTGCTAAGTTCTTGGACTTCTCAATCATGAGAGTCAAAAATAAAAAAATTCCTAAACTAGGTTTTATCAGGTTTTCTATGCTTTTTGAGTAAAAGTGTTCAGACTGATACAAAAACATCTATTGGGCATGGAAGCTATAGTGCTGAATGAGATTATAGAATAAGAGTGTGTCAAGAAAGAGAAGAGGGGGAAGCGGGTGTGGCTCAGTGGATAGAGCTCCCGTTTACCATATGGGAGGCCCGGGTTCGCGTCCGGAGGCCTCCTTGTGAGGGCAGGCCAGCTCGCATGGCGCCGTGGGCTGATGCGGCAAGACCTCACAGCAAGGGGGAGATAAGCAGACACAGAGAAGACACGCAGCGAATGGACACAGCAGCACAAGCAGCAAGGGGGGGATAAATAAATAAAAAATAAATAAATCTTAAAAAAAAAAAAAAAAGAAAGAGAAGAGGGAGCCACATTTAAGGGGTAGGTATAGGAAGAGGAGCCCACATAAGAGCATGAGAGGAGTGTTCAGAGAGACATAAGGAGAGTTCTTTGTTTTGGAATTCCTAGGAAGAGAGTGAGTCAAGAAATAGAGAATAATTAATGGTGTAAAATGCTTATGGGGGATCAGTCAGGATAAGGGCTGAGAAGGGTCCTTTGGATCTATCAATAGGAGGCTGTTGACAAAGCAGTTGTAGTTACCTTGTCAGAAGGGTCCTTTGAAAGCATTACTCTATACCCTCTTCTGCAGATGAGGCTATTGAGGCAACAAGAAACTTAGTTTTTGTAGTGGCAGATATGGGATTACAATAACAAAAGATCAGGGCTCTAAGTGTCCTTAAAGGTCACTGATCCAATTCCCTATCCAGTACTTAAATCTCTTATATAACATCTCTCTGCAGCCTGTGCTTAGCTATATCTACTAACAGAGAATTCATCACTTTTTTGGTCTAATGAGAACTCTCAGTTTTCACTCTTTACTCCATGTTCTTTCTATTACCTATACACTGTCTACCTCAGAACAGACACATGCCAGGTGCTTGTGTGGATCCTGCGTTGAACTCTTGGAAAGTTGGTTGGGTGTAGGTAACTCAGAAGAGTGCTTGTGTTGGGTTCCGAGTTGAACTCTGGGAAAGCTTGTTGGGTGTAGGGAACTCAGAAGAGTAAGTCAGATTATGAGTTTTAAGGAATCCTTAGCCAAGATCGAATCCTCCCTTCAAGAGTCCATCCACCTCCTAAACAAAGGCAAATCCTTAGGGTTCCAGGAAGATGGCATCAGAGTAGGCAGACATGGCTCAACTCTCTCACAAAAACAATGGAGAAAGGGCCAAAAGCTGTCCGAGGGACCTGCTTTTGGGGTCAGCAGACCAGGACAGTGCTGCTCAACCCCTAATAGGGTGAAGGATAGAGAGATGAAGAACCTGAAACAACAAACATGAGTTACTAAACCACCACAGTGGCTGGGAAGGGCACCCATCCCCCATCTTCAAGATGGTAAGCCTGGATAAAACCCCTGGCTCACTGTAGCTGACTGAGAGGGGAACAGACTTTCAGCTGTAACATGGGAAGAGGGAGGGTGTGTTGGAAGGTGGAGAGTTGTTTCTCTTCAGTGTATTTGGCCAGCAGAGCCCTCTTTGAATCTCAGCTCTGGCCAGAACAAAAATAAGGGCAAGCAGAGGTTGAAAGAAACACCTACTGTGGAAACTTTTGCCAGCACATGTCATCTACTGGTAGCCAGGAAATTGCAAGGAGAAAAACTGCTTTTAGGTCCTTCTAGTCCCAATTCCTGGGAGATAATCTGTGCCCCATTAGTGAGTCCCTGGCCTGATTTTGATAATATAGGTTGGGCAATTTTAAGGACTCAGAATAAGTTTAACCAAAAATCAAAGAAGAGCCATGCAAAAAAACAAAAAACAAACAAACAAAAAAACCCCCACAAAAACAAAACCACTAGACAAGAGAGAGAAATTGACCATCAGAGTAAATTCACCAATATATTCAGAAGCCTAGACATCAGCAAAAAATTGCAAGCCATACTAGGAAACAGGAAGAAATGGACCAGCCAAAGGAGCAAACCAAATATCCTGATGACATACAGGATTTAAGACAAATAATCAATGATTATCATGCAAATCTTCTAAATCAATTCAAAGAACTGAAGGGAAATATGACTAAAGAGATAAAGGATATTAAGAACACACTGGGTGAGCATAAAGAACAATTTGAAATCCTGTAAAGAAAAGTAACAGAGCTTATGGGAATGAAAGACACAATGGGTGAGATTAAAAATACATTAAAGGGGCCCCTCCCCAATGTTAGGAGAGGAGGAAAAGCTTTTAAAAGGCCTTACATGGGTTGCCACGTGTGCATCTCACCCTGTAGCACACCCACAACCCATGTCTTGGGTTGTGTATTTATCTCATGTCTAGTTTTCTTGTTTCTTAATAAACACTTTACTCTCTTGCCTAAAAAAATACATTAGAGGGGAGGAGGTGTAGCACAGTGAGTGAGCACTTGCTTCCCATGTACAAAGTCCCAGGTTCAATCCCCGATGCCTCCTTAAAAAAATACATTAGAGGCACATATAACAGCAAATTTGAATTGCTTGAGGACAGAATTAGAGATATAGAACAGAACGTATGAATTCTAAAAAATAGAACAGAAAAAGAAAAGAATGGAAAAAATGGAACAGGTTCTCAGGGAACTGAATGACAACATGAAATGCACAAACGTACATTATCAGTGTCCCAGGAGGAGAACAGAAGGGAAAAGGGGCAGAAAAAATATTTGAGGAAATAATGACTCAAAACTTCCCAACCCTTATGAAAGACACATATATCGATATCCAAGAAGGACAATGCACCCCAAAGAAAATACATCCAAATAGACCTACTCTGAGACACCTACTATTCAGAATGACAAATATTAGAGATAAAGAAAGGATTCTGAAAGCAGCAAGAGAAAAGCAAGGTATCACATACAAGGGACCCTCAATAAGATTAAGTGCCAACCTTTTGTTAGAAACCATGGAGGTGAGAAGAAAGTGTTATGATTTATTTAAGGTACTGAAAGAGAAAAACTGCCAGCCAAGATTTCTGGTTCTGGCAAAACTGACCTTCAAAAATGAGAGTGAGTTTAAAGTCCTCACAGACAAACAAAAAGTGAGAGAGTATGTTAACAAAAGGCAAGAATTACAAGGGATACTAAAGGAGTGCCTGGAAAGAAAAAGAAAGGGTGAGAGACGTGGAGAAGAGTGTAGAAATGAAGATTATTAAGGGTAAAGTAAAGGGTAAAAAGATAGACAATAGTAAGATATGACAATGGAAAGCCAAAGGATAAAATGGGCAAAGTAATGCCTGTACAGTAATAACATTGAATATTAATGGCTCAAACTTGCCAATCAAAAGACATAGAGTGATAGAATGGATAAAAAATATGAACCATTTATGTGCTGTCTACAAGAGACTCATCTCAGACATAAGCACGTTGAAAATGAAAGGTTGGAAAAAGATATTCCATGCAAATAATAGCCAAAAAAGATCTGGAGTAGTGATACTAATATCAGACAAATTAAATTTTAAATGCAAAACTGTTATAAGGGATGAAGAAGGCCATTATATAGTAATAAAAGGGGCAATTCACCAAGAAGAAATAATGGTAATAAATTTTTATGCACCTAACCTGGGAGCCCTAAGATAGATGAGGAACACACTGGCAAAAGTGAAGGAAGAAATAGATGTCTCTACAATAATGTTTGGAGACTTCAATGCACAACTCTCAGCATTGGATAGAACATCTAGACAGAAGATAAAGAAAGAATCAGAAAGCTTGAATAATATGATAAATTAACAAGACCTAACAGACATTTATAGTCTTAAAACCCAAAACAGCAACATATGCAATCTTTTCAAGTGCTCATGGATCCTTCTCCAGGATAGACCATATGTTGGGTCACAAAACAGGTCTCAATAAATTTAAAAATATTGATATTATACAAAACACTTTCTCTGATCATAACAGAATGAAGCTGAAAATCAATAATGGATGGAAAAAGGGGAAATTCATAAATATATGGAGATTAAATAACACACTCTTAAATAATCAGTGGTTTCAAGGAAGAAATTGCAGGACAATTCAGTAAATATCTTGAGATGAATGAAAGGGAGAACACACATATCAAAACCTATACCACAAAAGTAGTGCCGAGAGGGAAATTTTAGCCCTCAATGCTTACATTAAAAAAGAAGAAAGAGCTAAATTCAAAGACCTAACAGCACACCTGGAGGAACTAGAAAAAGAACAGCAAACTAATCCCAAACTAAGCTGAATGAAAGAAATAATAAAGATAAGAGCAGAAATAAATGAAATTTTGAGAAAAAAATAGTAGAATTTTAAAAATCAAAAGTTGGTTCTTTAGGAAGATCAACAAAATTGACAAACTCTTAGCTAAACTGACAAAAGAAAAAAAGAGAGAAGATGCAAATAAATAAAATAAAAAATGAGAGGGGGGTATTACCACTGACCCTGAAGAAATAAGAGAGATCATATGAGGATACTATGAACAACCGTATGCCAAAAAACTAGACAATGGAGATGAGATGGACAAATTCCTAGAAACACACAAACAACTTACACCGACCCTAGAAGAAATAGAAGATCTCAACAAACCAATCACAAGTAAAGAGATTGAAACAGTCATCAAAAACCTCCAAAGATGAAAGCCCAGGACTAGAATGCTTCACAGATGAATTCTGCTGATTATTCAGAGAGGATCTAATACCAACCTTGCTCAAGCCCTTCCAAAAAAGTGAATAGGAAAGAACACTACCAAACTCATTCTATGAAGCCAACATCACCCTAATACCAAAACCAGATAAAGATACTACAAAAAGAGGAAATTCAAGACCAATATCTCTAATGAATATAGATGAAAATCCTCAACAAAAAACTTGCAAGCCAAATCCAAAAGCACATTAAAAGAATTATGCACCACTGTCAAGTGGGTTTTATTCCAGGTTTGTACAAGAAAATCAATTTATGTAACAAAACACATTAATAAATGGAAGAAGAAAAATCATATATCCTCTCAATTGATGCAGAAAAGGCATTTGACAAAATACAGCATTCTTTCTTGATAAAAACACTCCAAAAGGTAGGAATAGAAAGAAGCTTTCTCAAAACAAACAAACAAACAAACAAACAAACAAAAAAACACAAAAAACCTACAGTAACCATTATACTCAATGGTGAAAGATTGAAAGCTTTCCTGCTGAGATCAGGAATTAGACAAGGATGCACACTGTCACCACTGTTATTCAATATTGTGCTAGAAGTTCTAGCTAAAGCAATTAGGCTAGAGAAAGAAATAAAAAGCACCCAATTAAGAAAGGAAGAAGTAGAACTTATGCTGTTCGCTGATGATGTGATCCTATATCTAGAAAATCCTGAAAAATCCACAACCAAGCTATTAGAACTAATAGATGAGTTCAGCAAAGTGGGATATAGGATTAATATGCAGCAATCAGTAGCATTTTTATACACTACTGATGACCAATCTGAGGAGGAAATCAGAAAAAAATTCCACTTATAATAGCGACTAAAACAATCAAATATTTAAGAAAAAACTTAACCAAGGCCATAAAGGACCTATAGTCAGAAAACTGCAAAACATTGCTAAAAGAGAGTGAAAAAGACTTAAATAAATGGTCCATGTTTATGGAGCAGAAGATTAAATATCATTAAGATGTCAATTCTACCCAAACTGATTTACAGATTCAATGCAATCCCAATAAACATCCCAACAGTCTTTTTTGCAGAAATGGAAATGCCAATAATCAAATTTATTTGGAAGGGTAAGGGGCCCCGAATAGCAAAAGAATGTCTTTAAAAAGAAGAGCAAAGTTGGAGGGCACTCACTTCCTGACTTTAAAGCATGTTACTTAGCTACAGTGGTGAAAACAGCATGGTACTGGCATAAAGACAGACAGATTGATCAATGGAACCTTATCAAGAACTCAGAAATAGACCCTTACTTCTATGGTCAAATGATTATTGACAAGGCTGTCAAGCCCACCCAGCTGGGCCAGAACAGTCTATTCGATAAATCATGCTGGGAGAACTGGATATCCATAGTAAAAAGAAAGAGGACTGCTATCTCACACCTTATACAAAAATTAACTCAAAATGAATCAAGGACCTAAAAAGGCTATAACCATAAAACTCCTAGAAGAAAATGTGGGAAAACGGGACCTCCTCAAAATTAAACACTTCTCTACCTCAAAAGATGTTTGTCAAAAGGGTGAAAAGGCAGCAACTCAATGGAAGAAAATATTCGGAAATCACATATCCAATAAGGATTTAATATCCATGATATATAAAGAGATACTACAACTCAACAATAAAAAAGACAAACTATCCGTTTAGAAAACTTATTGTATGATTCCATTTATATAAAATGTAAATATAAATCAATTTTTAAAGATGAAATTTGATTAGTGGTAATGTAGGGTTAGGGAAGACATGCTAAGGGGTGTGGAATTTTTCTTTTTGGAGTAATGAAATAATTCTGATTTCTTTGTGATGATGAATGCACAAACAGTGATTATACTATAAGCCATTGATGATACACTTTAGATAGATTGTATGGTATGTGAATATATCTAAATATAACTGCTTAAATAAATAAGTAAATAAATGTGCAAAAATAAGCAGAAATAGCAGCTAAGTACAGCAGGGGAAACATAGAGAAATTGAGAGGTGAAAATTTTTCTTGTTTGTCTGTTTTGTATTTATTATTATTATTTTTGAAATAATGAAACTGCTCTAATAGTGATTGAAGTGATGAATGCCCAACTATGTGATTATACCAAATACCATTGAGTGTATACTTTGGATGAATTGTATTCTTTATTAATATGTATCAATAAAATTGATTAGTTAAAATAAAAAATAGGCAAAAGACTTGAATAGACATTTTTCCAAAGAAGAAATACAAATGGCAAAAAAAAAAAAAAAATACCTGAAAAAACCTTCAGCATCACTAACGATTAGGGAAATACAGATAAAAACTATGAGATATCATTTCACACCTATCAGAATGGCCACTATTAAAAAGCTGGTAAACTACAAGTGTTGGAGAGGATGTGGAGATATAGGAATGCTTATTCACTGTTGATGGGAATGTAGAATGGTACAGCCACTGTGGAGGACTTTTGGCAGTTCCTAAGGAAATTGAATATAGACTTGCCATGTGACCCAGCAATACCACTATTGGGTATATACCCAGAAGAACTGAGAGCAATGACACAAACAGATATTTGCACATCGATATTCATAGCAATGTTATTCATAACTGCCAAAAGATAGAAACAACCCAGGTGTCCATTAACAAATGAATGGATAAACAAATTGTGGTATATACACAGAATGGAATGTTATGCAGCTGTAAGAAGAAATGAAGTCATGAAGCATATGACAACATGGATGAACCTGGAGGACATTATGTTAAGTGAGACAAGCCAGACACAAAGGGACAAATAATATATGATTGCGCTATTATGAACTAAATTTATTGTGAAAACTCATGGAGTTAATAGTTAGAATATTGGTCACCAGAAAATAGAATGAGGGTAGAGAATGGAAAGCTAAGGGTTAATCTGTGCAGAATTGGTTAAAAGGTTGTTTTTAAATCTTTGGAAATGTATAGAAATGATGAAAGTACATCATTGTGCTTGTACTAATACAAATATAATAGCAGTGCGATTATATGGGTATGACGGTGGTTGAAAAGGAAGGCCTAAGGACATGTATATTACTAGAAGGAAAGCTAAAAAATGTAACATGGGACTGCACAAATAGTGAAACCTCATATGAAATATGAATATGGGTGATATTGCATATATAAGGCTATTTTTACAAAATATAAATACAAATAAACTAGAAAGACAAACAGAATAGTAGCTATGCATGGCAGGGGAAGTATAGAGAAATTGAAAGGTGATGAGTTTTTTGTTTGTTTGTCTGTTTTTATTATTATTATTATTATTGGAATAATGAAAATAGTCTAATAATGATTGAAGTGATGAATGCACAACTATGTGATTATACCAAATACCATTGACTGTACACTTTGAATTGATTTACGCTTTATTAATATGTATCAATAAAATTAATTTGTTTCAAATGAAGCAAAAGAAAAAAATACAAAACACTGGTCACTAAAAAAAAGGCAAATCCTTAGGGAATTCCAGGATCAATGATATTCCAGGACAAGCATAAGACTTTTATGTGGATATTCATAGGTACTTCAAATCCAATATGTCAAAAACTGACCTCATCACCTTCTTCCACTCAAATCTGCTTTTATTCTCCAGTCTCTGATTCTCTTTCTATTCAGGTGCTCAAACCAGAATTCTGAAGTTTTCTGAATCAGAACAGACTCTGAACTGAATCATGGACAGAATTTTCTCTCTCCTCCACTCCCTATATCTTTCCAATCACCACAGTTCCCCCTAGGTATCCCTGGAACTTGTCACCTTCTCTTTATGCCACTGTCACATCCAAGTACAGGTCAGCATTATCTCCTGCCCAGACCATGGTCACCCTCCTTACTGGTATCCTGCCTCCAGTGTCTTCCCAAAGAATCTATTCCCTGCAGCCTTATCATCCCAATGCTCAAAACCCTTCAGCACCTTCCCTTTGCCCTTGGGATAAAGTACAAGGTCCCTAACATGGCCTAGAGTTTGTCCTTAATCATGAGGCCTCTGCCTGCTTATTTTAGTCTTATCTGTGCCTCCCTTGCTCATACTTATTCAGTTAGTTGAAGAAAGCATGAAGATTTTCTCCTTCAGTTCTTTTTACTACCTGCTGTCCCCCATTCTTGGAACTCTTTTCCATCGCCTCTTTCTTCCCTTGGATGATTTCTATGTCGTTCAGTTCTTTGCTTGTTTCCTCAAAGAAGTCTTCTCTAACTCCCTCTCCCTTCCACAGGTGGGGCTGGTGCCACCTCTGTTTTCTCACAAATCCCTGGGATTCCTGTATGACAGAACTTTTACTATTCTCTAGTTATCTGATTCAAAGTCTTTCTCCTCTTTTCAACTCTAAGGTCCGTGAGGACAGGGACCATGTCTGCCCTCTTTATCGCTGTGTTTTTATTACCTGTCATAGTGCCTAGCACACAGTGTATGTTAATTGTATACAATTCTATGGTTTAATTATTTGTTTAATGCTTATGGTGTGGTTGGCACCCACTTGCCTGAGAAGTTGAGTTCAGATGGAGTTGATGGTGAAACACTCTTAGTGTACCTTACATAATACAGCTGTACATCCCTAGGAGGTGCCGAGTGTAAGAGCCAAGATGGGGACAATTAAGACCTCTTCAAGAGACCTTCTCTCAAAACTCTATCCAGGAATGTCTCATTTTCAACACCAAAGACCTTGAAACTTCTCCCTTGAATAACATTAATCCCTATGATGACATCAACGCCAATCAAAACTCCTGATTAGCATGAGTAAATGTGAATTCAAGCCCAAATCTAAAGGTTTTGTGACCTACTCATCCATTCACTTATTTATTCAGCAAATATTTATTGAGCACCTACTCTTTGCTAGGCCCTGTGCTTGGTGCTGGAGGGCACAGATGGACAACGTCTGCCCATTAGTTAACATGGAGTTGGTCAGGTTGAGGATGGAAAAGAAGGCAATTGTTGAATAATTTCACAATGGATTTAATATGATTGTGATTTTTGGTGTGAAGGAAAATATTGGGTGCTCTAATAAAATGTAAACGGGACCAGCATAAGACTTCCACATGGACTTGATGTAGGTCTACAAGATCAGAGGAGGTTTTCCTAATGCAGTGATCTAAAGTATACATGGTTTTTGCCAGGCAATAAAGTGAGTGGAGAGTCTGGGTGGAGACAGCAGTGGAGTAAAGGGGCTGAGCAAGTGAGAAGGGCACAATGCTTTTTAGCTGCTGAAGGAAAGCAAATGGCAAGGCATTTGAAACTAGAGGAGGCAGAATGAAGTTGGAGAAGAAATCAGGTCAAGACCATGAAAATCCATGTAGGCCTTGGTACGGATTTATGGGCTTAATCTAAGAATTATGAGAACTCTCACAATGAACTATTTGGTGCTCTGAGGAAACAGGAGTAGCTGGGGTCAAGCACTTGGCAGGCATTTAATCATTATAACAGCCATGCGTGGTAGGTGTCTTAGTTTGCCAGGGCTGCTGTAACAAAGGACCACTGACCAGGAGGCTTAAACAACAAGAATGTATTGTCTCACTGTTCAAAATCAAAATGTCAGTAGGGCCATGCTTTCTCTGAAATCTATAGATGTTGGCTTCTGACAATCTGTAACCCAACCTCTGCCATTGTTACATGGCATCTCCCTCTCCATCTGACCCCTACTTCATCTAAATTTTCTCTGCTTCTAAGGACACGAATCATATTGGATTAAGGCCCACTCTGATTCAGTTTGGCCTCATCTTAACTAATAACATCCTATTTATAAATGGCTTCACATCCACAGGAACAGGGATTAGGACTTGAACATGTCTTTGTGGGGAACATGATTAAATCCATGCCAGCAAGCGTGGCAATTTTAAAACTTGCCTGCAAATTGACACCTCTCCCATCTAGAGGTCATACCTACGTCTCTGCCTCTTAATCTGGGTGGGCTTGTGATGGCTTTGTCCAATAGAGTAAAGAGGAAGTCACATTATGTGACTTTAAGGCTAGGTTATGAAAGAACATGAAATGTCAGCCCTGTTCACTGGAACACCAGCTCTTGGAGTCACGAGCCACCCTACTAACTACCCTGAGGTTGCCAGGCTGGACTGGGACACAAGGTGGGTTGCCCCAGACACCGTTTCAGCTGAATTCAGTCTCCAACCCAGGACTATGTGAGTTAAGAAGCCTCCATGTGATTCTGCCCCCTAGCCACTTGAGTTTTCCCAGCTAAGGTCCCAGCTGTTGTGCAGGAGAGACAAGCCATACCTACTGTGTCCTATCTGAACTCCTGACCTACAGAATCTAAGCATAACAAAAACATTTTTTTTTGTTATGCCACAAAGTGTTAATATGTTTTGTTATGCAGAAACAGACAGCTGGAAGAGTGGGTATTATTCCATTTTGCAGTTGACGAAACTGAGTTTCAGAAGGATGAAGCAACTTGATCCCAGTGCCACAGGTACTCTGTGGCAGAGCCAAGTTCTAAACCAAAGTCTGGCTCATTGCAGAGCTTGCTCTCTTACAATTAGCCTAGATGCCTCCTGCTGAGTTAGGCTTCTTGACAAAACCTGAAACCCCTACTGCTCTTCTTCAACCTGGGGGCCTTCCTTGGCCAATCTAGATTTCAGTGAAAGGATTTGGCTAAAGAAACAGGTTTTATGAAACTTTTGATTCACAGTCTTTTCAAATAATTGAAAAACATTTGCTTTGTAATCAGTTCTTTTCTGATTTTATTTTCCCCTCCACATCCACAAGCAGGAGCCAGACACTTCTGCCAAGCCTAATAGATCTGTTCCTTCCCTCCCTACAACTGCCCCTGGTGCACAAATACCCACTGGCCCCCATTAAATCCCAATCAGGCTTGCAAGAAAGCTGATTCAGCCCCCCCTCCTCTGCCCCCAGGAAGAGTTAAGGATGAGCAAATCACTTATTGGAGTAATTCTGGGAGCTGAGGCAGAGCCATGGCTGGAAGCCATCCACTAACTAGAAACCCAGGACATCAATCAGCCCAACTGATTTTTCCACTGCCGCAGCCATTTAAACAGTTATCTTTGCTTGGGGCTTTGTCCAAAGTTACTCAGCCAGTGGGTTCCTGGATGATAAGTCACCAAAGCCTCACTCCACTGTCTCTGTATCCTGGGGCTGTCTCTTTACTCACTTCTCCAGAGGGGTTGAAGTTCATTTGTTGCACTCTGAAATGAAGAGAGCCTGCACTGCTTACACACACATTCTGGTTATAACAGAAAGATGAAAAAGGAGCCAGGGGTCTGTTGGCATATCAATATACTTCTCATTTGACACCCTGCAGAGGAAAGGGGAGGAGGTTTTCAAGCCATTGGATAGTGCACCCTTCTGGTTCCTTTGTCCAACTCCAATAGATGCATAATCCAGCTTTTGGGGCCCCTTACAAGCCAGGTGTGGAAGGAGGGGAACTCTTAGTCATACAAACCCCTTTCTTTATTTACATATGGGAAAAATAAATCGAGAAAGGAAATGCCATTCACCCAAGGTTGAATACTGAGTTGATGTTAAGATTAGGGATATAGCCTAATCTTTTTATAGGTTTTAAGAGTGCCTAGCACTTTTTATAGGTTTTAAGAGTGCCCAGTACATAGTAAGTGGTTCAGATGGGCAACACAGTATGAAATCAGGAAGTCCTGGAATCGAATCCAAGCTCTGCCATTTAATAGCTGTCATGAAATGGCAGTTCTCTGAGCCTGTTTTCTCCTCTGTAAAACAGGAGTAAAAAGATCAACTTAGAGGGTTTTATAAGGATTCATTCATCCACACATCAATTCTACAACTATTGTATATTGACTGTGTGACAGGCACAGTGCCTGGTACTTGGGATATAACCATGAGCAGGGTAGTTGCAGTGCCTGTTCTTAAGAACAGAAGGGTGGCAGTCTCGTGAGAAAATTAGATGACAAATGCTAACACACAGCAGAAATTCAACAATTGTTAAAAAGGTAAACATTTTCCCTTTGGTTCTCCGCTACTTTCCAAGTATCAGGAAGCTTGGGGGCTTGCTCCAGTATGTCTATATAGGAACGTTGATGACTTGAAGAGATGAAGTTATTTGTAGGTCAAGACCACATAAATCTTTGTATTCTCCAGCGTGTCTGGCTCCCAGAATGTGCTCAGTAAATATTTGCTTGGCTGCACGAATGCCCCATGCTCTGGCTCCCTCTGCCTTCCCAGCTGCAAGCGGATCGTTGTCCGTGGTGCTGAAAAGTAAATTCATGATACTCGGCATGAGGCAGCGCAGGTGCTGAGGCAGAAAATGGAGCCCAGGGGAAGTGAGCAGAGAGAGGGAAGAATGAGCCAACTTTCCATTGACTATTAGTGACATCTTCATTTTGCCATCCCTTGGAATCCAAAGCTGGTATTTCTCTTTTCAGCTGTCCCCACTCGGCGTTTCTTGCTAGCTGGAAGAATAACACAGGATAATAATCTCTACATGGAGAAGGCACTGGGAGTCCATAACCCTGGAAAACCCTGTTTGAAAGTGTTCTTTAAAAGCGATGGAACCTTTTATCCAGCCTATTCCTGAACAAGGAAAAGGCAGTAGTCACAGTTGCCTCACCTGCTGACTTCATCCATGTCTGTCACTCAAGAATGTGGGCAGTTCTAAGGTAGGACTGACTATGAAGAAACCAGAGAAAGGTAGGATCTGGGATTAACAGGTTGTAGCTGGTTGATTTTTCTAACTGGCAAGGGATTCATTTCGGCCAGTATTTAATGTGTTCACTAATATGTTTACTAATTCATTCTATAAATATTTATTGAGTGCCTGCTACAGCCTGACACTGTTATAGGAGCTCCAGATACAGTCAAGTATAAGGAAGACAAGGTCCTTGGTTTCTAGGACTTACATTCTGGGGGTGGGAGCAAACAGTATACAAGTAAACAAGTTAATATGTAGTATAATTCCAAACAGGTAGCTAGATAAGGACAGGGAATGCTCTTTTAAATAGGGTGATCATAAAGGCCTCTCTGCAGAGGTGGCATTTGAGCATAGTTGAGAATGAAGTGAGAGAGTGAGTCATGTAAAGATTGGGGGAGGGCAGTTTTCCAATTAGAGGGAATGGCAAGTGTAACAAACCTTGAGTGGGAAAACATGGCATGTCCAAGGAACAGCAAGGAGGTCAGTGTGAGTCAAGCAGATTTATCAAAGGGGACATTAGAAAGGGATGGATGAATAGACAGAAACAAGGTCCTGTAGGTCTTGAGGAGGACAAAGCAATGTTCCCTTAACAGAATAAACACTTACAAAATTACGGTTGCTGCTGTACCTACCATTGGATAAGCCATACCACTGGATGTCATAAGGGGTGCAAGGATAATGAAGTCAGAGCTTCTGTCTTTATAGAGCTCACTATATCTAAAGACCCAATAGATGGAGGTTAAAAGGACAGTGGGAGATGGCTACTTCCTTGGTCAACATTTTTGAGTACTTACTATGTGCCCAAAGACCATTATCTACTATAAGTCTCAGGGTTAGAAGCTGAGGAAAAGAAGGAATGAGTTGCTGGATGAAACCAGAATGTCTAAAGGCAAGTAAAGTCTAGGCAGCAGAACTCTGATGCAAAGCCACATCCCTCTGATTTCTACCTACTCTGCCATATGGCATCCTGAGAGAGAGGGTATGACAGTGGCCTAGAGTAGGTTATAGCTTAAGAAACAGGTGGTCTAGAAGCCCTTGCCACTGAGGCTCAGTCCCCAGACTAAAGCAGCATAGACTACTTCCTGCCAGACAACATAGGGAGGAGAAATTCCCATTCCAGGCATCTTTGCTGAGAATTTCATTTAGTCTTCACATCAACACCATGAGTTGGGTAAGGAATATCATTCCCATGAGAGGAATGATGCTCTGAAATACATGAACAAAATACTGCCAAAGGAAGAAAAGAGTCATTAGGTTGCAAACAAATTTTATACACTCTGCCTTGTGTACTGTAGGATCCTCAACATCTTTGAGATGTTGGCAGAACAGCATTTACTCATTTGATAAGTGAGGAACTGAAGCTTGGAAGGTTAAGTGACTTGTTCCAAGCTCAGAGTGCTTAAGAGATGAAATAGGACTCAGTCCCAAATCTGTTTGACCCCAAAGACATTTGCAGTCTTAATTTTTTCTTGGATCTCAAGTATACAGTTCATCTATTTGACTTTAAAAATTACAACCAATCCCCTTTATAAGCAGAACCAATCTAAATAATGGTAGCACCTGACATCTCTGCTCCTTCCCAGCCTCATTTTTAATCTCATTTTTATTCTCTCTTAATCCCCCCAACAAAGCTGAGAGGTAGCAGTAATGAGAATAATAATAGCTAACTTTTATCAAGCAATGAGTATGCGGTAGGCACTGTTCTAAGCATTTTACATATATTCATTTCATACTTACAACATCCTGGGTGGTAAGTGCCATTATTATTTCCATCTCACAGATAAGAAAACTGAGGCCAAGGTTTGTAAGTAACTTGCCAAAGATTACACAGCTAGTTATGTTTCAGTCAGGCAGTGTAGTAGCTCTGGAATATTTGCTCAGAATCACTATACTCTGTTGATAAAGAAGTCATTACTCAGAGAGATATGTGACTTGTCCAATTATACACAGTCCACAAATGGTGGAGCAGTGTTGTGCCCAGAATCAAACCCCAGGATCTTTCCGCTGAGCCACATTGCTCTTTCAATGTTAAAGCAGAAGAAAGGAGAAAGTCTGTTCTGTGACACCTCCAAAGAAGTACAGAACGATTTTAATGCTTCCAAGGAGCCCCATGGGGATTTTAAAAAATTGAAGTTCTGCACTCTGCAGTTGCCTGATATTCCCTCCTACTTACTTTTCTCAAATGTGGAACTCATGTCACTCTGTGCACACTCTGCCAGCACATGAATGCTTCACCTAGGAAGCTAAACCTTTCTGTTGGGATTTGGGATGTTCAGAAAGCACCTTCCTCAAATGCCATTATTCCAGGGACCTGTCAAGATGACTCAGAGAGGGAGAAGCTCTACTGGCACATTACTTACCGAGATGGGAGCCAGCGTGATGACTTGGCTTTAGGTTTTAGCTCTTCCATGAGGAGCCCTGAGTTGTCACTGTCATGGTCAGGAACATGGCTCCCTAGCTTCTCCCATTGCCTAGGAGGATGTGAGATGTGCATGCCCATGGGTGTGCTTGCACGTGCACTGCTGTGATTGACGTGTGTGTGGTGGGGGAATGTTTGGGTGTGTGTTTGGACATGGCTGTATTTCTGTGAGTGTGGGTGTGAGTCTGGGAGCACTGGTGAAGTTCTGTGTATTTGATTATGTTTGTGTGTGTCTGCTCACATCTCTGTGTGTGTGTGTGTGTGTGTGTATCAGTGTGTGTTTAGTGTGAAGCTATTGTAAGGGTCTGTGGATACTTGTGTATCTAGGGGTGTATGTTTCTGAGGGCTTCTGTGAGGGAAGAAACCCTATATGTTTACTTAGAAACTGACAAGTGTAGGCTAGGATGATAGACAGGGTTACAGGGTAGGCCTTTTGATGCTGCTAAAGATATAGGAGAAGAAAAGAATAGCAGATTAAACCACATATAAAATACTCTGAAATTCTTCATCTTGAATTGGAGGAAGATTAGCTAACTATTAGTAATAATAGCATTTTATAAATGAACAAATAGTATTGTAGAACTAGTAATTCTAGCTGCCATTTAGAGAGCACCTAGAGTGCACCCTTTTATATTCATTGCCTGCCATTCTCACCACAATCCTGTGATATCATGATGTCCATTTCACAGAGGAGACAACTGGGGCTCAGAGAGGGAAAATAACTTGCCCAAGGTCACACAGGAGAAGTAGAGTCAGAAAGAGAACTCAGGTCTGTCTGAGCCTGGAAGCTGCACTCTTTCCACCACACTGAGTAGCTTCAGTGGACCAGCCCCAGATGAGTAAATCCCAGAATGTGAAGAAGAGGGGATCAGGATGGTGGGAAGAAGAAGTGTGATAAAATGGGAAGAGATTGGAACTGGGAACTGAGAGAACTAGGTTCTAGCACCAGCCTGGCCATGAAGCAGCTGTGTGGCCTTAAGACAATAGCATCTCTTCTCTGGACTTTGATCACTCAAATGGGGATTTGGGTTCACTGGTCTGAATTGTTCATCCTGCTCTGGCTGGATGGGTCATGGGGCAGAGAATTTTGTGGGTGGCCCCGCACTACCTGAGGAGTGTTTATCTGGAAAAGGGGCTCTGTGTGGGGGCAGAAGGGGAAACTCAAAACCCCCCACCCTAGGATACTCTTCCCTTTCCTTCCCCTATGAGGTGAACATCCTGCTTGGCCTTCGGCATCTGTTCCCACCTCCTTCTCCCAATTCTTCCTAGGGTGATTTCTTGTTCTGCGGAGATTAAGGAGTTGCAAACTATTTTTCTCAGACTCCCTTGCAGCTAGAGTTCTGGATGCAAATTAAGTTCCATCAATTAGCTAGAATGGAAGATGGAAATGAAATGGAGGTACTCTTTCTGCTGCCTTGGCCATTTCCTCTGGCATGAGCAGTTATGGGTTTTGTGGGGGTTTCGGCAGCAGCATCTCAGAGCCCAGTAACTACCTCCATAGGTTTGAGAGACAGTGATGATGGCAACATGGTGGCCTCCTGATCCTAGTTTCCAGATCCCTGAATCATAGTATGGTAGAAAGTTCTCAGACTCACTAATTATAGGAATGGGCTCCAGTTTGCCCAATTTTCTGATTGTGTGACTGGTCAGTCTTGGAGTGTTTAGGAATTATTTCTGGAGGCCCAGTCTACTCTTCCATCTCCCACCCTAACACTTTTTTAAGTTCTTAATTCCCTATGTTAAATCTTTTTTTTTTCTCTTTAAAAAAGCCTGGGATGGTTTCTTTCTTTTGCTTTGAACCCTGATTGATCACCATGGAAATCTCCTACTCAGCCTTCAAAACCCAGCCTCTATCTCCAACTCCAGGATGACTTCCCATAACAGCCAAGCTGGCTTGAGTACTTCTCTGTGATTCTGCAGTCCCTTTGTAGAAGCTCAGACCTATCCACATGTTACTGAAATAAATTGTTTACTTTTCATCATTCCCACCAGACTGTGAGCCCAGAGGACTTGGCCTGGGTCTTCCCAGCCACACGTCTGAGTGCTGAGCAGAGAACCTGACCTGTAGTAGATACTCTGTGTTTTGTGGAATGAATGCAGAAAAGGCAGCAACTTGTCAGGTCAATAGGATTTAGGATAAACTGGAAGATTCATAGACTGAGGGGGAAAAAAGCAATTTAATCTTCCCCTTTGGCAAAAAGAAACTCACTTCTTATTCAGGGCTATTTTTGATGACAATGTATCTCATGGAGCTCATGGGATGATGGCGAACAGCTCTCAGAGCAAATATACAGTATCCCTCAGTGGATCTGTCCCCCTGCTGGTGCTCAGGCTTCTCCTAAGGAATTCAAGAGCTGGTGGCTTTTGAAAGGCAGCTTGGTGAGTGAAAATAACCTTGGTTTTTTGAAGCAAGCAGACTGGGGTTTATATCCTGGCTTTACCATTCACTGACTGCATGACCCAGGCAAGTGGCTTCCCTGCTCTGAGCTCAGTTTCTCCATAACTGAAAAGTGAGTTAATGTTGTCTAATTCCTAGTGTGGAGGTGAGGATTAAATGAGATAGTTTAGGAGAGGTGCCTGGCCCCTGGGAATTGATACATCAGTGGCTGTGATTAGATTTAAGTGAGTTAAGATTTCAGGCATTTCTCTTTTGCATTTGGGCAAAAACATTTCACATCATTGTTCAGTGAGGTCTGGAGCAGGTGTCCACTCCCACCGTTGACCTCGTTCGACTGGTGGCAGAGGTCAAGAGCATGCTCCTGACGTGTGGCCATGAATGGAAAGCCCGAAGTCCATGACCCAGAATATAGTAGGTGGTCAGTAAAGAGAAGTCCCTTCTCACCAGATGCTGGCCAGACTCTTGTACAGGGCTTGAGGCCAATGACCACACCCCATCTCAGGATGTCAGGTGGCTGGGAAAGAGAGAGGGGTATCATGGGAAGATGTGACATTATAGAAAGGGGCTCAAAATTTGGAGTCACACAGACCTTGATGCAGGTTCCAGCTCCTCCACTTACCAGCTGTGCTCTCTGGGCCTCAATTTCTTCATCTTTATTTATTTATTTATTAAAGATTTATTTATTCATTCCCCGCCCCCCCCATCTTGTTGTTTTGTGCTCGCTGTCTGCTTTCTGTGTGTTCTTCTAGATCTGCTTGTCTTCTCTTTAGGCAGCACCAGGAACCAATCCTGGGACCCTCCAGAGTGGAGAGAGGCTGCTCAATCTCTTGCACCACCTCAGCTCCCTGATCTGCTACATCTCTCATTGTCTCTCTTCTGTGACTCTTTTTGTTGCATCATCTTGCTGCGCCAGCTCTCCCCATGGGCCAGCACTTTGAGTGGGCCAGCTCTCCTCTTGGGCCAGCTTACTTTTCACCAGGAGGCCCTGGGAATCGAACCCTGGACCTCCCATATGGTAGATGGGAGCCCAATCACTTGAGCCACATCCGCTTCCCAATTTCTTCATCTTTAAAGTGGAGCTCACTGTGCTACCTCCCAGAGTTACTGAAAAGTTACTAAAGAGCCCACATACCCCAGGCCTGGCACAGGGGAACCCTCAATGGCTAATACCTTTCATGCATTTGCTGCTCTCAAGTATGAGCTGGCCTTTGTGAGCATGGGGTTTGGAGCCAGATGAACTTGGGACTCATCTATTCCATTTAGGAGCTGTGTGACCTTAGGCAAGGCGCAACCTCTCCAAGTTCAGTTTTTCTTCCTCTGACAAATGAAGGCAAAAACAGCACCTACCTTGAGGGCTTGTTATGAGGATGAAATAAGATGAAACATATGAGATAATACATGGAGAGGACTTAGCAGAGAGGGAGTGATGGATGCAAAATAGATGTACAATAACTATTAGTCAGGAGCAATAAAGTTCTGCTGCCAGCTGAGGCAAAATGGAATGAGGGGAAGTTTTGCCCACTGGGAATGGGAAGTTCTCTCCAATTCCAGTTCATCAGCTCAGCCTTTGGCATCTGTATGCATCTATTGGTTGGTGGAAGAATAAAACTGCTTCCCCTCACCTACCCCCACATTTTCAACTCTACCAGAGAGCTCATCTCTCCTAGGAAAATGGGCAGCTTGCTCACCAGGAAATGAAGCATCTTTATGAACTTATGTTGGAAATAAGTCAGTACTGTGCCAGACTTGGCTTAAGGGGAGCAGCAGGTCCCAGAAGCTTAGAAATTTAGCTCAGCCTTGCTGCCAGGGTCTACGTTTCATCAGGAGTTATAGTTTTTCCCAGCTCAAAGCTCTCCACCTGCTGAGAAAAAAGCAGCCTTACCAAGGTAGAGTCTCTCTCTCTCTCTTTCTGAGAATGCCATCCTGCCCCCTTCTCTGCATCTTCAGGTATGACACTGATTGTCAGGTGAAAAGAGTGAGATTTATTTTTTTATTTTTAAATTTTTATTAGAGAAGTTGAGAGTTTACAAAACAACCATGCAGACCATACAGGATTCCCTGTACATCACCCCACCACCAGCACCTTACATTGCTGTGACACATTTGTTACAAATGATGAAGGAACATCATCATAATCTTACTGCTATCTATAGTCCATAGCTTATATTTGGTGTATTATTTCCACAAACCATCCTATTATTAACACCCTGTATTAGTATTGTATATTTGTTATAGGTCATGAGAGAATGTTCTCATATTTGTACTGTTAACCAGAGTCCATCATCTACCACGGGGTCCCCTGCCTTGTACAATTCATCCAAAGTGTACACTCAGTGGCTCTCCGTTTCAGCAGAGTTGTATTGTCATCACCTCAGTACATTTTAGAACATTTTCGCTACTCCAAAAGGTAGGATCCAGTACCCCCTTATGCCCCTCGTTGTTGACCCTTAGCATTGATATAGACATGGATCATCAGGTGGAAAGAGTGAGATTTTAAAGGCACAAACTATATTTTATCAATCTGATGCTTAAAATTCCAGATTTTTCAATAATGTCTCAAGGCTCTTATGATAAAAACCAAAGTTCTTATTGTAGCAGACGCTGTTGTTTGGCTCTGCAACAACTATTCCAACTGCCACCTCTTACTCTAAAGGCTGAAAAAGTCAGGATCTTGGTTTCCCAGCCTTCCTTGCAGCTGGAAATGGTCATGTGATCCAGTTCTGGTCAATGAAGATTTGAGCAAAAGCTGACGAGCTTCTGGGAAAATCCTCCCTCCCTAATAAAAGGAAAAGAGAGTGTCAGGGAAGCCCTACCCTTCTCTCACTTTCCTTACTCCCTTCATCTAAAGGGAGTCATTTGAGCAGCTAATGCTCTGACCTGCAGCATCTATTGTGGAACCTCAAGGCAACAAGCCTAAGGCTTTTTTTCGGGGGGTGGGGGGGTGGGAGGTGGAGGCAGGGAGAAGGAAGGAAACAACCTGGGCTTTTGAGAAAGGCCTGGAAAGTATAGGCCTCTTAACCTCAGGCTAAATAAGCAATAAATGTCCTATATTTCTAGCTACTGTAGTTAGGTTTTTTTTACTTGCAACAAAGAGCATTCCTAAAAGGTACACTCACTATGGCCTTTCTACATTTCTGGTCCCTGTCCATACTCCCACATTAGTTGGGTCTCAGTGTTCTAGGTCTTCTGGCCTTCTTCCAGTTCCATGCACCTCCCACCTCAGGACCTTTGCACATTCTGTTCCACATATCTGGAACAACCCCCTGTTGCTTCACTGGTTAACTACTATTTCTCTTTCAGCTTTATGTTCAAATGTCACTTTCTCAAGGAAGGCTTTCCAGATCCCCTGGCTGGGCAGGATCCCCAGTAAATGCTCTCAAAGTACTGCAGTCACCCTTTTCCTTTGAGCCACTGTTCTTATAATCATATGCTTTCTTTTTTGCCTGTTTTCCTGCCTGGAATGTAAGCACCATGAGGGACTTTGCCTTGCTTCCTCCATATTTTGACTCCCCAAAGAGTGCCAGGCCCACAGGAGGTGCCCAGGAAAGAGCCATGGAATGGCTTAATCTCTTTTCACGCTTCTCTGAGCACCTCTCACCAGCCAGGCACAGAGCAGGAGTTTGCTGGTGGGATGTGCACATGCTAGTGTCCCTGACCTGTCTCCATCTCCTGCTTGTGTAAGACACAAGCCAATGGATTCTTCACTGAAGTGGGAAGGAGGGTTGCCAGAAGGCACTCCCCCCTTGGGAGACCAGAGATAAGATAATAGCACCTTCTTCAAATACAAGACTGCAAATAACATTTGAGAGGTGTCTAGGCTGTTTGTGATTTCAGGGGGGATGTCCCGTAGGGGAGGCATCCAGGGTGAACTCTGTCTTCTTGGCCGCTCACTGTGATGTTCCTTTGCAAAGGCATCCAGTGAGAGCTGCAGGAGGGCAGAGCCCGCAGCAAGGTGGAGAAGCAGAGTTCAGCCAGGGCAATGTTGCTTTCACTTAATATGTGCCTCTGTGTCTGGGAGCAGAATGGGAGGAAAATACAGAGCATTGGGGCAGGTGTTTCTGTCCCTTCCGCAAAAGACAAAAGAGCCCTGACTAGTCCGAGGAAACCACGATCGTGTTGGAATTATTTTCTTCTACTAATATTGTGATAATGATTGACTCTTTGAGCTGCATTAGGAGACCCTTCTTTGTTTGCTTAGCAAACTCTTATTCATCTTTCAAAACCCACCCCAGAAGTTACTTATTCAGAGAGCCCTTCCTGAATATTCCTCATGTTCCCAGACAGACTTAATCACTCATTTCTCCATACTGCCATAAATTTTTGTGCCTATATATGCTCCCCATTAAACTGTGAGCTTGTCAAGGGCAAGAATCATGTTGGGTTTGAATCTGAATCACCAGCACCAAAGCATCAAAAAGTTTGTCAACAGAGTAGGAGATGGTCGAATAACTTGCCTTTCCAGATCTCTGGGCTCTGTGTCCACGTGGAGAACTATCTTCAGTCCTCTGCTGCCTCCAGATGCTCTTCAGATAAAGTGCTTAACTGGCATTCGAGGTCTTCAGCCTCTTCTCTCTCCACATCTCATTTTATGCTCCAGCCACACTGAACTGCTGTAGCTCTTTTAGCCACTAATTCAACAAATGTTTATTGAGCACCTGCTACATGCCAGACACTTGTGGATGCCAGGGAGACAGCACTGAGCAAGACAATGTGCTCAGATAAATAATAAGATGAACTAATAAGTAGATCATATCATATCAGCCAGGGACAGATGCTGTGAAGTTAAATAATGTTAGGTGGGGGATAGAGAGTGATTGGGCATGGCATGGGCAGAAGAGACCTAATTGAGGAAATTACATTTAAGTCAAGATCTAGATGAAGTGATGGAGTGAATACAGGGAGAAGTATGTTCCAGAAAGAAGAGACAGCCAGTGCAAAGTCCCTGAGGCATGAACAGGCTTGGTGTGTTTGAGATGCACCCAGGAGGCCAGGGTGGCCACAGAGCAGAGAGCAAGTGGGAAGAGGGATGAGGAACCAGTGGGATGTTTTAAGCAGAGGAGTAGTACAGTCTTAGTTAATTTTTTAAAAAGAATCTCTGTCTGCTGAGGAGCCAACAACAGGTAAGGGAAGGATGGAGGCTTGGAGCCAGTGGGGCCAGTGAGAGGTCATCTAGGAGAGAAGTGATGGTGGGCAGACCAGGGAAACGTACTGAAAACAGTGAAGCCATGCTGATAAATTGACGTGGGAGTGAGAGAAAGATGGAGCAGGTCTACTGCTCCTTCAACCTACACAAATCTTCTTGCTTCCCAGCCTTTGCCTATTTCCTCTGTCCAGAATTCTCTTTCCTTGTCCCTTTGCCCAGACACTCCTACTTGTGCATCAGTTCTCAGCTTAGCTCTCACTTTCTCCAGGAAACCTTCCTTGAGTCCCCTTCCCCACCACCCCCACCCTACCAGACTGGGTTGGAAGTCCCTCTTCTCTGTTCCCACAGGATTCTGGACTTTCTTCCAGCCCAGTGCTCAGAATGCCACTGCAAGTTGCTTATTCCTCCTTAAACTTTTTTCCCCCATAAGCTTTTATTTTGCAATAATTTCAAACCTACAGGACAGTTGCAAAAATAACACAAAACCAATACAGAGAAATCCAACATACCCCCCACCCAGATACTGTGATCCACCAATCTAACATTTTGCTTTCCCAGAGTTTTATCTGGACAATTTCTTTGGGAGTAGGTTCTCAGGCTGGAGGATGAAGAGATGAGAAGCATCTTTGAAGGCTACTGATGAAATATGGGGTGTGGTGAGGGTGGGAGGAAGGAGACTAAGAATTCCTGATGGCAGCCAGGAATTCTTTGTGAACACAAAGAGGGCAGAAGTGTGTGCAGTCCGTCTCGCCTAAGGGCCATGCACAGAGGCAGGCACATCGTGGCATTTC